>JAGXJF010004156.1:0-247628 GCA_019208055.1 Stipa capillata
CATAAGTAGTATTGCCGGAACAATACTCCGACAGTAGGAATTACTTCTTCTGGTTGTGACGACATGCCGAAGGAGAAGGTGAGGGCTTCGTGCCCCAAGGAGTCAAGGTTCCCCTTTGTTGATGCTAGGATCCGTGCAGACTCTTGCAGTCGCAAGAGATGTTGTACATTTTCGGAAAAAAATTTCATGTGTGCTAACTACGATGAAGAGCTAGTAAAGACTGGCGTCTTCGCCCGATATCAAAGGGTAAAACTCGTATATATCCGCATTTGTAACATGACACACAACTATGTTAAATGAGTAATGCTAACAAAACTTGCTTACTGTCTCCCCCTACTATATGTGACTACATACAATGGCTAGACAGTACCCAATCAAAAGACGATGAAGAACGACTCATGCGCTATGTGTTGTGGAGGCGAGATTATGCTGAGTGCCGCATCAACGAGGCAGAGCAGGAGAGAAGCGAAAGCGTTGGCAGGAGGTGCAATGCAACAAAAAAAAGAGGCAGAACGTCGAGCTACGGAGGCACGTAAGGCCGAGAGGGCGATGAAGCGCGAGATGGCGTGCCACACCAAGGAAGGATAGGAAGCTCACGCTAGTCGTATGAGGAAGGGAAATACTCAAAAGGTCCGGAGTAGTGATATATATGTTTTGTTAGGTTGTTTGGTGTTATGCTTGTAATTTCCTAGTGTTTTTTCACCATATTGTCGCCCCTTGTTTACTGTGCTTCTATTGTGTTGTCGCTCCTTGTTTATTGTTGTTCTACTTATTATCACTCCTAGTTTTGTGTTGTTCTACCATATTACTGCCCCTAGTTTAGTGATTTAAATATATCGACTCTAGATCTGCATTCAATAAACTCAGTCTTTCATGGGAGCAAGATACAAAATATGAGAAATGAAATGCTCCTAATCTACTCTAATCACTGATCCTGCCCGTCACCCTGGTCAGGTCCTCCTCTGCCACCCTGTGCACCGCCTCGACGCATCACACTTCCAGGCCTCTTGTGAAAGTCAAAGTACGTCAATGGAGCATGATGAACCATCGTATGGCGTTTTTGACCCAGTAAAGTTTCATCTAGCTAAGGGCCAGTTCTTTTCAGCTTTTATTGTGGCTTATAGGTCTATAGAAGCCCAAGCCAAAAGAACTGAAATTTTTTGAAGCTTCACGCAGCAGCCGGAGGCCCAATTCTCGTTGGTAGAAAAAAGCTACGTGAGGGCAGCTTCCCGAGCTTCTTGTTTCACTGGTTAGCAATTTGCCCTCCAACTTACTCATCTATTTACCGAGCATTGCCACCGCGTACCGGTTCGCTATCTCCCCGAACAGAACGCGCACGCCCTCTTCCTCCTCCCATTTCCCCTGCTCCCTCTCACCCTCGCGACGTGGTGCTAGGGTTCGCACCCTCCGCCGCCGCCTGACGCCGCTGCCCGCTGTGCTCGTCGACCAGACGAAGCCGCCGCAGCCCCTTCGCCGTCCTACACCCGGTGCAGCCTCTGAGCTTCCTCCGCCCGACGCCACCCGACGCCACCCGCCGACATCCGTCGACCAGACGCCGCCGCCCAGATCCGTCCACCCGACGCGCCCGCCTTCGCCGTCGCACTCCAGATCCTCTAACCAAGGCCGCCGTCGAGCTCCCTCCGCCACCGCGCTCCTCCACCCGACAGCGCCGCGCCCCCTCCGCCGCCCTCGACTCGACGCAGCCGGTGAGCTCCTCCACCCGTCGCCGGCCCGGTCCTCCACCCAACGAGTCCGCCTCCACGCTACCTTCACCAGCCCCCTCCAGCGGTTGTGCAAGGTTGGGTTTTTTTCACTCATTTTTTTGTACAGACAGTGAAGAGTGTATGTGTTTTGTATATGATATGTGAAATGTGAAGAGTTAGATGTTGAATCGTGCTTTGTATATGACATGTATGTGTATATCAGTGTATGAATTGCAAAGAAGGCATGGTGTTACTGTGAGACAAACACATTTCAAGCTCATTGCAAGCTCATTGCAAGCTCTTTCGTTTTGTTGGCCCCCAAAATGGTCCGATCCGTGAAATGCATTTCTGGTGTTGCGGTACTTGCTTGCTAATTGACTAGTCATGTGATCTCGGGCATGCAAGGTGTTTTTCTGTTCTTTTGTTTTCAGATGAGGTGTTCGTTATCAGAACTCGATTTCCATGAATAAAGTACGTAGTATAAAAAATGTTTGGTAAAGTATGTGTAGTTACTCCTCTTTCCATTTTTTGGCTTTTATGTTTTAATTAGTATTGAGGTCTTAGAAGCGCAAACTTTTCACGTTCTGGCATGTGTAGTTCGATACAAATTTCTAATTGGGGAGGTCCTAAAGATACTGGATAATGTTATAAAAAAATAACTCTCCTGTGTTATGGTATGTGTAGGCACGTGTAAGATCATTTTTAGTTGCTTCATGTGGAAACATTTTCTTTCTGGGCATTTCACAATTCTGTTTGTTCTACAGTTGAATGAGGCAATGACATAGTTATTACTTATGTTGGCTTAGTTTTGATCTATTATTCTGTATTGTTTTTGAACGAGGCAATGACATAGTTATTACTTATGTTCTGAATTATGGAACGCTATCATATTGATCAATGTATTTGTATGATATACGGTGGGGATTTTTACATTCGTATTGTGCATATTTATAGATGGAGAAAGTGAAATCTAGCAAAGCTATGTGGGATGCCGTTGCCCATACGGTTTTCCTTGATGTATGCATCGAAGAAGTGCATGCAAATAACCGTCCCACTGGATGTTTGAACGTACTTGGGTATGCCAATTTGATAAGCAAGTTTAATGATCGCACGAAGAGAAATTATGAGCGCAAGCAATTCAAAAATAGGTGAGAGTCTCTCAAAAAGGACTACAATTTATGGAAATCATTGAATCAACATGCATCTGGTCTAGGCAGAGATCCGATCACTAAGACCATTGCCGCAAGTGATGATTGGTGGGAAAATGAGATAAAGGTATTGCCCCTTTCATATTATTTCAAAGAATTCTTATGTTTTACACATGTTATTCTGATGTGGTATTGTGATGTTTTGTACAGAGATGTCCAGAGGCAGCTAAGTTTCGGTTTACACCACTAGCAGATGAGGACAAAATGAGTGAGATATTTGATCGCCACAGTGTTACAAATGAGCATGCTAGGGTGCCAACACGAACTTCTCAAGTTGGGCCATCTCAGGTTAACATTTTGGATGATGATGCTGGTTCGGGGTGCGAAGGTGAACCTCAAGTTACACCTTCGGTGGTTCGTGCGAAGAAGAGATCATGTCCTTATTCACCTAGTCCCACGACTGCTGAAAAGACGACAAGCGAGAGTGCTCCAAAAATAGTATTGGAACGTATTGTGCAGATGCTTGAGAGGAGAGAAAATAGCAAAAATTCGGTGAATTCTCAGGTGACTGTTGATCCAGTGAGACAAGAGTTTAAAGAGATGATGGCTGTGGTGGTTGAGGATGGAGGTGCGCCTGGAAGTGATGAGCATTTCTATGCTACACAGTTGTTTATGAAAAAGGAATATCGTGATGCATTCAGTTGTTTGGAGGATGTAGAAGCTAGTGTGACGCTCGGATGGCTGAGGAGGACATGGGCGGAAAGGAAAAATAACTAGAAAGTTATTTGTGTTATTTCCTCTCTACTTGTATTGTGTTGAACCAATTATTCCCTCTCTACTTGTATTGTGTTGAACTAACTATTTTCTCTGTACTTGTATTGTGATGAACCAGTTATTTCATAAAAACTTGTATTGTCATGAACCAACTATTCCCTCTCATTTTGTATTTGTGAACGAACTAATTTTTCTGTTAATGTTCATATGTTGTTCATGTGTCAGATGGATGACTCAAGTGATGAAGAATTTGATCTGTGCATGGTTGCAGTAGCTTGTTTGCTGCAAGAGGATGAGAGGGTGCCATATGCACCAAGAAGAATTCCATTGATGACAGGGATCCAGTGGGTGGAAGAAAAAGAGAAGGTTGCGAAATCTTTCTATGCCATGTTCAGGATGCAGATGTCAGTGTTTCACCCATTACATGACCTTTTGGTTGAGCAGTATGGTCTACAATCAACTAGCAACATGTCCTCCAAAGAAGCATTAGCACTATTTTTATGGACTTTGGGGACGTGTCAAACTACTGATAATGTTTCAGATCGATTTGAGCATAGTCGGTCTACAATTAATAGAAAGTTTCATGAGGTTTTGCATTGTGTAGATCGCATGGCTGGCGATTATCTTAGACCTAATGATCCAACTTTTAGCGATATTCATCCCACACTTAGAAAAGCTAAATTCTGGCCTCATTTCAAGAATGCCATCGGGGCCATAGATGGAACACACATTCCTGTGATTGTGCCTACAGAGGAGCAAGTAAAACACTACAACAGGAAATGTTTTACTAGTCAAAATGTCATGGCAATGTGTGATTTTGATATGAGGTTCACTTTTGTTATTGCTGGATGGCCTGGATCTGTTCATGATACACGTGTATGGGCCGATGCTATGGTTGAGTATGACAATTATCCCCACCCTCCTGAAGGTAATCATTTGTGTATGCATGTTTTTAACTGAAATTGTTTGATCATATCTATTGTGTTGGATGGTTTACCAATGTTCTTTTGGCTAACACTACAGGAAAGTACTATCTAGTTGACTCCGGATATCCAAATAGAGTTGGATATCTAGCACCATTCAAAGGGCAGCGGTACCATGTACCTGAGTTCCAACATGCACCTCCGGTTGGGAGAAAGGAGACCTTCAACAACCGTCATTCGTCTCTTCGAAATGTCATCGAAAGATCATTTGGTGTTCTCAAGATGAAATGGCGAATTCTCCTGGGCATACCGCGGTACACACTTGTGACGCAAAAGATGATAGTTACTGCATGCACATGTCTGCATAACTACATTCGTGATAGTAAGCTACGTGATGAGCATTTCGACATTTTCGAGACTGGAGGATATGTTCATGACGATAGCGTTTCTCATACAAGTGTAGCACCTGAAGATGATGGTACTATGGGCACATTACGTGATGATATTGCCGCGAGTCTTGTACCTTGAGGATTAGTAGCTACAAAATAGTCCATTTATTTAACCCTTTCTTGTTGAGAAGAAAACTCTGAACCATATTTTTATTGTAATAAATAGCACAATATCAAACACTTAGCACGAAATTACAGTATATGGGCATTATAGACTTTCCATCCAACTACTCATACAACAAGCTCAGATGGCAGAAGCCGAAAAGAACTGGATCACAAGTTTCTGAGGGCTTCTCCCCACCGCAGCTTCTATCCGTAGAGAAGCTTAAGCTGGCTTCTGGATAAGCTCAAGCCGAAAAGAACTGGCCCTAAGGAGGTGTAGGCTCTATCTCTAGCGTGGCTGACGGTGGCGTAAGAAAATCACCTCTATGTGCAGAGCTATCAATGAGGTCACTACAGATGTTGCGGAGGAGAAGGAAGCGGGCGTGCGCAATTGGGTGCTCGCTAGCTGACACTTTTTAGCGCGGCAAGTATTTACCATTTCCTTTGATGCCAATTAAACGTGTCTACTATCCAGCCCAATTTTGATATCAAATTATCAACGCTGACCATAACTGTAAATTGCACATGCAATTTTCCACTACACTAATCACATTCAGTTTCTAGCATATCTAATTTCCATTACACAAATCACATTCAATTTCCAGTCCAATATGAGCACATGTGCCCAAATAAACTGACGTCCTCGTCTTCTACTTAATTGAATGGCAACGCTTCTATCCGATTCGAGAAACAAGATCACAGTACATTAGCCATGCCCTACAAGATCACAGCCATCGTTGCGTCCATCTTGATATTGTCACTCCTCGTGCGCTGCGGTAAGCACATATATATCGCTAAAGACATATATAAAGCTTTACGTACGATAAATCGCTCCATATCTATTATATATATCTCCATGCCATTATCACTTGATAAAACATTTCTAATACATAGATGCGGCCGATGATCTCATGACGTGCGGTGCGAACTGTGCTCGACAGTGCAAATCCAGGAACTACAAAGACGGGGACTGCGATGTGCATCTGGGCGGCCAATGCGTGTGCCAGGATGCACGCACCCTTTTACAGAGTCGCTTTCAGGAGACATAAACCCTAAGTTTTACTAGGGGAATTTCTTTGTACGGGACAAGTTTGGTATTGGTTAATGGCTTGGTAAATCAAGTGCTAATTGAGCCTTAATAAAATTTCAAAAAAACTGAGCCTTAATAGTTATATACATGTAACTTTCGATCATGCTGAAATTTTTATGTAATGTTTGATGTGGCATGACCAATAGCATTCTCGCAAAAAAGAAGGCATAAGCAATAACCTAATGGGGATCTGAGCAATATGGAGACCCGATATTTCCAAACTGAAGAGACACGTCGCGGTAAAATTCACAAGCACTCATTGTCAACATGAAGCTGTTGCTCAATCGGTACCAAAGGAAAAAGGACGGGCATAAGGAAGTACTAATTTTTGTTAAGGAAGAAAATACTAAATTTCTTACTGTTGAGATAGATATACTAGAAAAAAATTTAGGTGGACATCTTTTTATTACTGGGCAATAATATATAGATCTTTATAACTGTAATTAAACATATCACAGCCGATAAATCATCATAATTGTATCTAAAAAAATCATGATCATTTCATCTTTGTTACTATACCTAAACATATCACAGCCGACAGAGCATCATAAGTGTATCTAAGCTGATCGCAAAAGATAGATCCGGGCATTAGTCTAATATACTATTTTTTTATTAGTAGACCACAATCGATAGATCTTCAAAAACTATACCTAAACGGATCATAGCCAATAGATAATCATAATTGTACCTAAGCAAATCACAATAAATAGACCCAAACTTTAATATAGTGGAGCCTCTTTTTATTAATGGGGTCATAACTGATAGACATTCATAAATATACCTAAACAGATTACAACTAATAGATCATCATAAATATACCTAAACAAATCACGATCATTAGCTCTTCACAAATGTACCTAAATAGGTCTTACCGAAATAGATCATATCCAATAGATCATCATAATGGTACCTAAAAAGATTGCAACCGGTATATTCTTAATAATTATACTTAAACATATCATGACCGATAGATCTTCATAATAGTACTTAAACAGTTCACAACCGATAATTTTTCATAACTGCACATAAACATCATCCAGCCATTGACCCGGTGGACATTTATTAATAATGGACCACAAACGACGGATCTTTATAATTGTGCCTAAATCATTTGGCATTGATCATGTGTACCTTAATTATTAATGGCCCACATACATATTTATAATTTTGCACCTCATAAAAAAGCTATCTGAACTTGATGTCTGCATACTAATCTACTATCAACGACTGGCAATTTGAACCCTAACTTCACATACTGATCTATTATCACACAGAAACGATAAACTAATCATGATCTAGAATTTAATTTTGTGTGATCTAATATCATGTACAAATATTCTACCAGCTCGGTACACAAACCGGCCCGGCCGGCCGGCTCGTAATCCAAACTTTGATTTTGCATACTAATCTAATATCACGTAATTTCATGAACTTTAACTCCATACACTGATCCAATATTTGATATAAACAACAAGCCAGTTCATGATCTGAACTTTAATTTTGTATTGATCTGATATCATTCACAACCAACCTATTAGCTGAGTACAACGACCGAGCGTTCATCTCAATATAATTTGATAGTTCTAGATATAGTGGGCTTGATTAATTCTATGCTTCGATATAATATTATATATAAACGATCAATCGATTAGCGATTCAAATTTAATTATACTGATATTACATACAAATAACATGTCAACTCACGGACAAACTACCTATCGACTAGCTCGTGATCCGAATTTTAATTATATGTACTAATCTAATATAATGTATAATTGACACACCATGCCGTAATTGATATTTGTGCAAATATCATAGCAACATGAACCTATGTGAGCTTAAAAAGTAAAGACGATTAATCTGGTCCACTAGATTAATCTGGTCAACTAAATTGATCGCTGATTTTTTTAATTGAAATTTGTAGTTTGTTTCAATTTTTCTGGTTTTATCGTGCTTTTAGTTTATAATAGATTTAATAAATATATACTAATTGTGAAGGTACGATTTGATGGGGAGATTTTTAATCTGAACCGTGTATAAGTCTCTTGTCAACGCCTTACGATTTAAGTTGGATCATTGCAAATTACCTCTTAACCGTAAACTTATGACATAATTACTGTCCTAATCATTCATACTAATTACTCTCCTAATCAATCCTTACTAGTTACCTCTTAATTATAAGGTCATAGCTCACGATTTAATGTATGTTAATACCTGGTCTTTTTTTTCCGTTGTACTGGTTTATGGAAAAGAAATAAATTTAATAATGATTAAACTTATATTTTAAATATAGTTCTCCACGTATGTTAATAAGGCCGTTCAAAAACGGTTTGAACTCAACCCGTGTAAACCGTCTAGTCATTTTCCTCTAGCTTGTTCGCTCAGGTTGGAATCAACGAAAGAAAATGTACTAGCATTTTGCCTGCCGGTTTTATGTTAATATATTTCTCATGCAATAAATATTTCGGAAAACATGCATTGACACATAGTACATGGTTGCTAGTAATTTAAAATTTCCCTGCGGCAATACGTGAACGACCCTAATAAAGGCTATTACGTTTTTGCATTTTCCAGCTCATGATCGATCTCAAAACATCAATGCTTAACAATTTGACCAAGAACACCAACTCCAGTCCATTTCCAACCCATGAACGATTCACCTCTCCAATCCTACATATACACATTCCCCTCCACCCTTCCCTTCCTACACCTCAAATCAAAATCAAATCAGCCCCCAAGTTTCAGCCATGGCTTGCAAGATCGCAGCAGCAACAATGGCGGCCGCCTTCATATTGGCACTCCTCTCGTCTTCCACAAGTAAGTCCTCGCAAAACACAAGGAAAATACTTAGCAGCAAAATCTTTTTTTGGATCTCTTGATGCAACGAAGCTTCTATGTCTTCATCGATCATCATGTAACAATGGAAAATTCCTTCTTTTTTTGTTTTTGGTGAACAGACGCGGAAGGCAGGACGTGTGGCACGCACCCCTGCGTCCCCTGCCCGGTGCAGGACGTCTGCGGCGGCGGCAGCAACGACGCCTGCGCCGCCTGGTGCATCAACGAGAAGTACGCCACCGGGGTCTGCTACGGCGACGTGAATGAGCGCATCTGCGTGTGCGAGATGCCGTGCTCCGACGAGGCACTGCACGGTGGCCGGAGCGAACTGCCGGCGCCGCCGGTGGAGCCGACCGGCAGGGCGTGAAGACACCTGGCCGGTTTGCACCAGGCATGCATGCAACACGGGGAGATTGAGGGCCTTTAGTTGGGTTTGGTTTCTTTTGTACGGAGATGAGCTCGGCAGATGGTAAAGAAATGCTATGAATGATGGTCGATGTCATGGTGAATTTCCCCGCAATGTTGTGGAATAACAAATCTACGTGGACAATTATATGAACTGGACAGTGTTACCTCATCAATATTTTGTATTATTTTCAAATTTTCACCACCGTAAGTTCCCCGGGTAAACTTCACCTTGGATCGATAAGGTTACCGTGCCCTACCGTCACCAGTTGCTAATTTATGTCCGTGTTTTCTTGACTTAGTTTTGCAAGGTATACATGTCTCTAGTTCAGAGACATATGGGACGCAATCTTGGAGTGACTTTGGTGCACTCACCCCTCTAGGTGGAATCGGTGATCGGTGAAATCAGACTGGATATAGGCGTTCCAACAAGATAAGGAAAAATCTAAAATATATTGACAATGTGGACAAACGACCATTTACTATGTCATAGAATTTTAAATAGAAATTAGAACAACATATCGATAGAGGGAAAGAGGCAACGTCCAGGCGAATAGGGGGTAGGGACAAGTTTGCAGGACACACTTATGTTGCATATGCAATACTAAAGTGTACAAAGTAGAAGATGTAACTGCAAAATAGAGCTTAAAGTGTTCTGTATCAATCTCAAAACAAGACGAATGGTGAAGATAAATCTAAGACATCCAATTACTTGTGGAAAATCTGCGCTGGCAACTTTTTGCACGTCTATCGGGTCCAATTCACCGATTACACCTAAAATTTAAAGATAAGAGTGCCTAAAATTCGTTGTCCACAATGTGCTGGTGTAAAGACTCAAGGTGCACTTCACTTCTGACGGATATTACTAGTACTAGTGTCGTTGTGCCTCCGTAAACAAGATATGCACATCATTTAGTTTGCAAGGTATCCAGATTCCAGAGCCAAGATACATGCACATAAATGTTCACCAACTCCTTAGTATCCGAAAACAAGACACGCATATCCCTCTCAGATGCAAGCTATCAGTTGTTGCAACACACCCTTGGTGCAGACTTACATGTTTAGGGTTTAGGACACCTAGACCCTTCTCTCATCCTCACCCAACAGAATTCAGTGCAGCTTGATTCAGCCATGGAGGCCAAGGTTGCAGCAACAGCCTTGTTCTTGCTCCTCCTGACCTTTGGTGAATCCCTTAGTAACAAATCTTGGCAGCTCCTAGTACTCACTTCTACTGTCTGAACATATACCCAATACCTTTTCTCGAGAACACGCAAAAGCTTTGCGCGTAATTCCATTAAGAAGAGAGGAAAAAGGGTACAATGTGGTGTCTATCTCAATGCACTTATGCACCCACCAAGAACGTAAACCTGATACAAAATTATCTGGTAATTTTTAAGCAAGCAAGTTAACGTGATGAGTGTCTTGTGATTGATTTGTTGAGCAGGGGAGGAGGGCAAGATATGGAAAGAACGTAGCCGGACCTTCAAAAGCTGGTGCGCCCGCAACGACAACTGCGTCGCCATCTGCGTCGGCGAGGACAACACCGGCGGGTACAGCCACGGCATAGTGCGCCGTGAGTGCATGTATACTAAGAAGTGTGGCGACGGAGGCTCTGAGCCACCGGAACCGCCGGAGGAACCACGGGAGAACCCGCCGAAGGAACCACCGGAGGACCCGCCAACGAGGGCCTGACCGAAAACTTTCATGTTGGCTATGCTCGGTTTCATGTTTCAGTTGATGATGATTTAATACGAAGAATAAAAAGGATGGTTGGTAATATCTCTCTGCTAAATTGCTCAACAACAAAAAAAAATCTCTGCTAAAGCAAGACCAGAAACTGAAAAAAAACTAAGTTAATCCGTTGTTAATCATCTGCAACTCTAAAAAAGAAGGGAGAAAGTGAAAGATGTAGCAGTAGCACGATCGAGCGTCCTGCAAGCAAAGGTTAGGCACGATCAGAGCCGTCGATGTCGCGAGGGAGGGAAGCCACCGGCGATGGCCTGGAGACCATAGTCCATAGGTACAGTTCTGAACTCCGATCAATTCGTCCACAACATCTGAAGTAAAAGAGCAACAATAAAAGAAACTCGCTGTTCATAATATTCGAGTACTGAATCACCACCATCCACTGAAAAATTGAAAATCCTCCGTTGCAAACAACTAGTGTTATACTCTATGGTATTTACAAGCACGAGTGTCAAAAACTGTACCAACATTGACTAACAACGAGACGCCATTTTCATTTCTTTCGAGTAGAATGCAAAAATAGCTAGAACGTAGGATCACTCTACAGTTATCTGCAACACAGTGGTAAGCCTTGGTTTTCTATATCTCCTCAACAACAGCGAGGAACATACTACACTAACAGACGAGAACGCCATGCAAGCGCCGGCCAGCCACGGCGGCATTTGGACGCCGGTGAAGGGGAAGAGTGCACCCGCAGCCACAGGGATGGCGATGATGTTGTATGCCATGGCGAAGAAGTAGTTCCACCGGATTCGGCTGAACGTCTTCCTTGAGAGGTCAATTGCCGTGATGACATCCTCAAGGTTATTCCGCACCAGCACATAGTCTGCTGCCTCGATGGCGATGTCGGTCCCCCGCACCAATAGCCATCCCGACATCGGCTGCTGCTAGGGCTGGGGAGTCATTGATGCCGTCTCCAACCATTGCAACCACGATCCCATCCTTTTGGAAAGAGCGGATGATGTCGGCTTTTCCAGCAGGCATAACCTCGGCTCTCACGTCTTCAATGCCAACCTGCAGGTAGACATAATTTCAACAATTCAATATTTCCCAGTACTTGGCATCTCATATCAGCGAACTAACGAATGAAGTTGTTCTCATGAGAGGAAGTGACTATGAGCTCATATTTACTGATAAGGTGTTGTGTGAAAGGATCAAAATAATCAATTGCAGATGCTTGCACTACAACATGAGAATTCCAACCGACCTCCTTTGCAACTGCTAGTGCAGTCCTCCAATTATCCCCTGTGACCATTACTGGATAAACACCCATCCTTTTTAGGCCTTCTATAACTACAGCAGCCTCCCTTTTCAATGGATCGGTCACCCCCCATTAAGCCAATGAACTCGCCATCATATGCTACAAGAATGCCTGTCTTTGCGTTCAGTTCTAGATTTACCAAGAAACTTTCAGCTTCTTCGGGAATGTTTACCCCATTTTCAGATATCAAAGTACGGTTGCCCACCTACATAAACATTTAAATGTCAAATAATTAGATTAATCAGGCCTAGCAACTTATGTATCAAACTCTTTCCTTCAGTAATTAAGAGACACAGTCAAGGATAGCTGTATCATATAGCTCACCAAAATTTTCTTTCCATTGATCAAACAGTGAACCCCTTTGCCAGGCAAGGCAGAAAAATCTGCGACTTCCAAGAGCCACTGAGAGAATATCTCTTCTTTTCTTTTCTTAACATCATCTATTGATGAGGGGAGTTTTGCCAAAGAAATGGAAATGAAATGCATAATCCAAGATAGCCTTTGCAAGTGGATGTTCACTGCTTGCCTGAATTACAGGAAAAGACAGAGTAAGGCTACCATGTTTGCACTTTGCTTTGAATAAACAAATTCCCAGGGAAAATCTTTGCCTCACCTCTGCAGATGCTACCAACGTGAGGAAGTCGCCAACATCCATTCCTGAGAATATTTTTGTTGTTGTTACGGTAGCCTTTCCTTGTGTCAGTGTCCCGGTTTTATCAAAGATAATATATTTTACATTCTGAGCCCTCTCCAGTGCATCTCCACCCTTTACAAGTACTCCATGATTGGCTCCAACTCCAGTTGCTACCATAACAGCAGTTGGTGTTGCCAGACCAAGAGCACATGGACAGGCAATTACCACAACAGAGATGGAGAACATGAGGGAGAAAACAAAGCAATTGCTAGTTTCAGCAATCCATGAATTTGGATATGCCCCCAGCGACCCACATACAAACCTGCAAAAGTCAATGATGCATGAGAAATTTGAACACTAGCCTGACGCCCCTGACCTCAGAGGCTCAGACGGATGCATGACTATGAAACTTACCATGTACAGAATGTCAATAAGGACATGTGATGACAATAGGAACAAAAATGCTGGCCACCTAGAAAGAACACAGATAGTGTAAGCATTCCCAAAATGTAATGGCTACAGTAGCAATGTATAGAAATCAAAAGGCCATAGCATGCAAAAAAGGATGTAGAAATCCCCAAGGCAATTTCACTGACTTTGATAAAAAAAAACTGCTTTCCAAGACTTCATGACTTGATAAAAATCAACCAGGCCATGCCAGGTAATAGAATGTAAACAGTGATGTATAAAATCTGCCATGAGTAATATAATTTCCTTCTATAAGGCAATGAAAGTACAACATAAGCACTTAGGTCAATGTCGTTTAACTAGTACATCAGTAGAAGTATAATGAAGTTAACCAGAAAGTTTCTTTACATTTGTAAGATTAGAAACAGAGAACTGTCATAACTCGAAAACTTCATAAATAGACAAATGTACTCACATAATCAGCGAACTTCTGAATAGGGGCTTTAGACATCTGCGCAGTCTCAACCAGAGATATTATCTGGCTCAAAACTGTCCCTGATCCTACTTTAGCCGCTTGTATGTGAAGGATGCCATGTAAGTTCATTGTGCCTCCAATTACTGAACTGGATACTTCCTTGCAGATAGGCACAGATTCACCAGTTACCATGCTTTCATCAACATGGCTTGTACCCCAAATGACAATACCATCAGCAGGAACCTTTGAACCAGGAAGCACTTTTAAGACATCACCAGGTTGGATTAGCAATGCATCAATCTCCTTCTCGCCAGCATATTTTCCTTCTGGATTCAAGCACAGTGCTATGAGTTCATGTGTGCAACTACAATCGAAATGCTTAAGAGTATGTATGCAAGGCTGCAATCCTAAGCAATCAGTTAAGAATTAATACCCTATGCAAAACATAAAAGAAGGTGACTGTATGAAAATAACTTGGATATGAGCTTTCTAAAACTGTTGTATGCATGCTAAGTTACTGTACTGTACGAATCAGATACCTTTGTCTTTCAGAAGCAAAAGGGCTGTAGCAGGGACCAGCTCTACAAGCTTCTTAATTGCATCTGATGTCCTTCCTTTAGCAAGCACCTCAAGGTACTTCCCAAATAGTACAAATGTAATTATCATCGCGCTTGTTTCAAAATATATCGGAGGATGAAATCCAGTGAATGCCCCATAAAGAAGCGCACAAACTGAGTAGACATACGACGCAGTGGTGCCAAGAACAACTAATACATCCATATTTGTAGATCCATGTTTAAGGGCCCTGTAAGCTGCAATGTAGAATCGTTTGCCAACAGCAAACTGTACTATGCTCACCAGCATCCACTTCAGCAAATCTCCTATATGAAATGGTCCGCAGTGCATGAGTAGGAATGAGTTAATGAAAGGTATGCGAGGGCATACCATGCGCATAAAAAATACTGGAATCTGGTGCAAGGAAACCAGTAAAGAAAGTCAGTAAGCAAGTAACACAACTATAATTCATGTTAAATTGTATTTTATATTATCTCTTTATAGTAGTAATGCAATGGCATAATGGCAATTGTACCAGGGCATGCTGACACATCAGATGGGCCTGCTATTTATATAACTATATTTACAGGTACAACTATGACAAGACTATAGCTATCAGCAGAAATATAGACTGAACTAGAAATATGATGAAAACCATTAAACATATAGGATAGCAAGGAGAAAAACTTACACTTAGCAATAAGCTAGAGCGAAGGAGATGAAGCATCTTGGAGGCCTCTTGTGCATCATTTGAAGCAGTCCTTATGTATGGATTCTGCACATGGGCTTTTAGTGTGCCACTGCTTTCCATCTCGATGGTATCCACAATTGATCTCAAACCAATAACTTCTGGATCGAATATAATTTCAACTTCTGCATGTGCCAAATTTACATCAAACTGCCGCAAGCCTTCCGTCTTTTTCAGGATATCATGCAATATATCTACATCTCTCTCAGTATGCAAACCTATCACACCTAATAAAGCCTTGTCTTGGTCACTACTTTGTAACAGTGCAGCTTCAAAACCGGCATCCTCAATAGCCTGAACAATTTCATCTTTGCTAATGGTAGTCGGGTCATACTCAACTTCCCCTAATGAGGTCGCTAGTGCAAGGACTGCTCTTTTCACACCTGGCAACTTCTTTAAGATCCCCTCAACTGAGTTCACACAGGCAGCACAAGTCATTCCCCCTATCCTAAATTGGCCTGACAGAGTCTTCTGCGACTTGGGCTGAGAAACAGCAGAGTCTGGGAGGATTTCCGCCTCGAATCCAGCATCTTCTATTGCTTCTACGATGTCTTCTTCCTGTACGCAACAAGCTCTGTTAGGACAATTCCGAAACTCAAAGTAAAAGCAAATTAGTTGAAATCAAAAGGTTGGAGATTGGCAACATAGCAAAGTTGAGATCTTTATGTCTATTTTTGACGGAGATTGTTTGCAATTGTAAGTTACAGTACTATTACTTCATACTAGGATTGTTCATGAATCAGTTAAACAATTATAAACTTTCCCTAAAACATCTTAGCTATCTCACACTAGAACTGCACCTTTGTACAATTGATACTAAGAAAATCTCTCCATATTTTTCATAAGCGTGGTTGTAAATTGTAACCGACGTGATCATCAAACTCACTAGAATTGACTCCAAATACAGGAAATTACGAAAACCCAATACAACAACATCAGCTTCATCATTTCGTTACTTGTCCTACAAACTCAACCGACATGAGTACATGACCGATCATTTCAGGTGGTCGTCTTGGAACCGCCAGCTTGAACAAGGACAAGCGAGCCAAAATCAAGCAGCTAAAGCACGAATTCCGCACCAAAGCCGAACCAGCTCCCCAATTAATGGTCTTTCATTTCCCATCCTAACCACCCTAACCGACGAACCGCAGCTAACTTTCCCGCCTCGAGCTCCCCAATTCCGCGGGCGCAACACCAACATGACGCCGAAATCCACCCAATCACGCACCCACAGCGCTAAAGTTCACCCCCAACGACGCAATCCCAAACCACCACATCTCCTGCGCGCGCGAGGAGGCGAGAAGAAGGCAAGGGAGGGGGAGGGATCACGGAGCCAACCGACCTTGGCGAGCGCGGGGTCGAAGACGACGCGGGCGCGGTTCTGCAGCAGCGACACGGCGGCGCTCAGAACGCCGCGGCGGGCGGAGACGGCGGCCTCGACGGCGCCCGTGCACGCGGAGCACGTCATGCCCGTGACCCGCACCTGCACCCGCCGCATGCCCGGCGCCTCCTCCTTCGCCTCCGCCTCCTCGTCGCCGCTGTAGGACCCCAGCAGCGCCACTTCCTCCATCTCGTCGTCGCGGCCGCCGCCGCCAGCCACCGCCGCCGTGAGCTGGAGATGGGCCATGGCCGTCAGAGACGGAGGTGGCAATAATTAGGAGGGGAATGGGAAGACACAAGCAAAAGCAAGGAGGCCGGGAAAGGTTGTGGCGTGTAACAATGAGAGACGCGAGAGGGGTCGATTTGAGATTACGCGTAAAGTTCGAGGGTGTTTCCGAAATTGTTGCGTGTACAACTAATCCGTTCGGTGTGGGTAGGTGGGCGGCGTGACATCCGGAGCGGCAAACTTGTAACGACTCGTTAATCGAGCGTTAATCTCTTGCTAATTTCGTTTGACTTGATCGTTAGTGTTGCAGCGTTTGAATTAGTCTCGCTGATTTTATTTTGTTGTTTTTTGGCCAGGATTTTATATGCCTTCATCTTTCCAAAGCATGATTTGTTTTGGTGATATAAAAATGAGTAAATGCATCCATAATCACCGAACTTGTTCGGTCTACTCGTTTTGGTCGCTGTATTCAGAAAAATGTAAATTTAATCCTTAAAGTTGTTAAAGAGGTCCAATACAATTACTACCTTGTCTCCTCTACGTATTTGCTACCGTATTTATCTCTAGCCAACATGGCTGGCTCGCTTGAACTCCCGCCATGGCTAGAAGCTAACAGAGGAGGATGTGCCATTGTTAGGGTTCAAGCTTGTCGGTGTTGTGGTTGTAAGGGGCTACGGGCAAGGATTAAAACGGAACCAAACCACCATGGGGAACCTACTGATGGCCTTGGTCTAGATGGAGCTATATGGCACAAGCTGCTGCCAGTGACAATCGATGGTAGCGACAGGCGGCCATCCTGGATAGGGAGCTCAAGCAGCGGAAGCGACCGCTTGATTGAGGAAAAATGATCATATAGGCCAGGAGACGTTGCAGGGACGAGGAATTGGAGAGGAGCTCACTTTAGGTGGCGCATGGCGACGAAGAAGTTTGGACGGCGTTGAAGAAGACGAGTGCGGCAAACCGTCATCAGAGTGGCACAATAGGAGCATCGCAGCGGTCCATATATTACAAACTGAAGCTACAACTTGCAACAAAATACAAAGTCTTACAAACTGATTCCCAAAAATACGGGGAATTTAAAACCATTTATCGTCTGGTTACAGCAAAAGTCTTTCCTATCACTCTCGACTCACCTGACCTATTATTCCATTCAGCATTGTTCTCGTCGCGGAATTCGACATAGTAGTCGACACCTTCGTCCTCTTTTTTCGGCGCTTGTTCTTCAGGAACTTCCTCGTCAACTTCAACGTATACCACTTCCATCTCCGTCGTTGGCTCACAGTCTAATAAAAAAGAATTAGAATAAATGAATGAGTACAGAAGGTACTCAACAAGTCCAAGAATAGCAAAGATGTGTTTAATGCACTATCTACTGAGAACAGCAACGTTCTCCAAAAGCAATGCAGTTTTGAAAGGTAAGAGAATCAGGTTTTAATTTAAGAGTTTAATGATCTCCTGTTTCGCAAGCTGCTAGGATTCCCGATGAATCCCTTTCTTGCCGAGTTCGCAGTTACAACTAGGAACATGGAGTGACAATGCCACAATTCAATACACTCTGCAGAGGTGCGCAACTGTACCCACAAACGACTATAGCCATATATCTGAGGTGGCCAAACCTCATCTACACTCCCGAGGTCACAGAGCCGTTTTACCGCCTGCTTGGTTATACCCCACGTCGTAGTCCGTATAGGACTACCAGTCTCAATCATAATGTGAGCAGCCCGGCGGCCAATATCACATTAACAAGAAGTGGACAACTCGACGGCCAATACCACTTTAATAAGATGTGGGCAGCCCGACAGCCAATACCACCTTCCCGGTAGTCGATCCCACTACCGAGGTCTTGCGTTCCTAGGGGTATAGACCTAGGGCAAAAGTACTTTGGTTCAGCCCCGCCCATACAGAGTATGTGGTTTGCGCGATCACTACGGCCCTTGAACACATTTGATCATTGGTTACTTTAACCTTATATGAAATAATCTCGTGTGATGAAATCCGCCTTCTGATGTGCTCTCGGCACCTTTCCAGGATTTCACCACCCACCATGATCACGCCTAAAAACCGGCGATCAAAATAAAACAACAGTTGATTCATCTTTAGAAAATAGATTTTCCTTTTGTGCATGTTATAGACAAGAAGGAAATTTTGTAAATCATTCTTAACGGACATAAACAAGAAACTAGACTTGCCTGGTAACGAGTAGGTAGTGGAGTTCGACTGGTCTACTGGCTGAACTCCGGCTTCTGGCAAAGAAAACCGATAAAGTCCGATAAGGACTTTTTCAAAAGATTCAAAATATGAATGCAGATATCATGGCATCGTATGCATGAAAGAAGGTCTACGCATTAAAATACTTTACAAAAATTTAAACATAAAATCTTTTAAACACTCTTCCTTAGATTTTTGAATGATATAAGAGAGTAACCAAAATTTTGATCGTTTTAACATTTGATTTATTTTAATTAAAGTCTGACATTTTCACCCAATCTTCCTCTTATGAATTTGGTAAAGATCTTAAGTTCTAACTTAGGGTTTAACTTCTTTAGAGAATAAGAATCTAAAATTTATAAACTAGATACTTGACCACAATTTTCTTTCTCCCTTCTCAAGGAAGAAGAAAATACTTTAGTTTAAATAATTATCTTTAATTGTTTTAGTTTTGATTCTCCCTCTTTTTTTTCTCTTTAAAAAAATGGGTTGGCCCGTAAGGCCTGGCCGATTCACTCAGTTGGCCCCTTAGGCCCGCCCGAACCTAACCTAACCCTCACCTGACTTCTTCCTCTTTCCTCACCCAAATCCCTAACTCTCTCACTCCCTTTCTTTCTCTCCCATCTCCCGATCGAACCTCCGCCCCTTTCACGCCGCCGACTGGCTCACCTTGGGCGCCACCTCTCCGGCCTCCCTTGGCTCCGCTGCCCCTTTCTTTGATTCCATGCGCCACCGCCGCTGCCATCCGGTCGATGTGGACGCCGCTGCCGCCGCACGGCCTGGGGCTAGCTAGGTTCCTCACCGCCCGTGGTTGCCTCGGCCTGTCTCCGGTCTCCGCCGCCTTGACGCGCCGCCAATGTCGCCGCCGCGTCACCGCATCCGCCGTCCGGCCGCCTTGCCTTGGGACGGTCCCGCCGCCCCGTTCACGTCCGCGCCGCTTGGCTCCTCTTCGGTCGCCGCCCGGAGTGGCTGTGGCCTTGACGTCGCAGTTCCTGGCATCGCCAGCGCTTCACTGGGGCCCGCCCTCGTCGCTGGCGTGCCGCCGCAGTACCCATGCTGACCTTGGGTAAGAGCTCGACCTCCTCTCTCTAGTAAGCATCCCCTACTTCCTCTTCGATTCACCTAATTCCTCCATCCTAGGTCTTTGATTTGGTCTCGACCATGGCTTGGGATGAAATTTCATGCTATGTCTAGGTGATTCCTTACTTTGAATCGATTGACTCAGTACTCTTGTCTATGGTTCTGATTCCCAAGCATTTCTTTGTTGATGGATTTGTGACTATAACTTGTGAAGCTCAATTCGGGATGAGAATAGGCTATTGTCTGATCTTTTACTATTGACACTGAATACATGTTCTGTTATGGCTTGTTTAGCTTATCTTTGATTGGTACAAACCAATAAGACTAGAATGTACTGTTGGTTAATTAGTTTAATATGATATTTCAAAACTGATAAGAACAACTATTGCACTGGGTCTTGGCTTCTTTTTACTAGTTCCATGTATACGTGTATGTTTACATCAACTTATTAAATTGAAGAACAAGTGCTAATCCTTGATCCAATTTACTCTATAGCGAGGCTCGGGTTGAAATTTCTTTCCTGGCAATTTATTTGGAAAGAACAGATGACACTTGATCTTGATTATTCTCTGTTTTTCCTATATAGATGTATACATATATGATCCTTATAGTGATTGGTAAGAGCAGATGCTACTACTTGCTTCTTTGCTAAATCTACTGAGATTTGGCATTGGGATATTAGATTGATCAGATTGATAAGGATAGTTGCTGCCTAAATTGGTTGCCTTACTATATGTGATGTTGATTTCTCTAAGAAGAAATCTGAGAAAGGTATAATGAGAAGAACAGATTACTATAGGGTTGCCTAGTTGCCTTGCTTCAATGTGATGATACTCTCTCTGAGAGAGTCTGAGAATGGTATAAGACAAGAAATCTGATAAGAACAGATTTGCTACCCTTCGTTGCCTAAACAAAAACCCAATGATGATTTTAGAATTAGAGAAAAGTTTAGAAAGGCATAATTTGGTAAGAACAGATACTATAGATGCCTTATAAAATCTGAGGGTTCTATTAACATGCTACAATGCATGTGTATATGGGTTATGAGCTTCCCAGGATTTTTACCTTGTGCTAGATGGGACAATGGTAAGCTAGCTGATTTTTACTCTAGCTGAACCTCCTTATGGCCGTAGCCTATTGTCTTCACCACTCCTTGTTGGCCTTGATTTGTTGGTGAACTCTACCTCCTCCCCTACTGATCCTTGTTCTTGGTTAAGACAAGGATAAAGCTTGGTTCCCTCAGCCTGATGGTGGCCTTCCCTTCCTCTGCTCCTAACGTCCTGGTGGCCTTTGCCTAGCTACTTTCTGTGTTCTTGGAGATGTCGATGCCTTTGATTGATTAGTACTATTGTACTGGTGCAACTCGGCTGCTCCACTATTGCTTAAATTAGCCCACTCAAACAGTAGGAGCTGCCACCTGTTGTTTGCTTTGGCTGCTACGTGGCTGCTGGATATGTGCCTTGATGGATTTGTTGCCTTAAGGTTTAAGAAATGTGACTTTGATCCATTTTTGAAATAAATGGTTGGATAAACATTTGATGGATGGTTGCCTTATTTGGTAAGGAATTGACTTTGGTCAATTTGGAATAAAATGGCGGGATATTTTCATAGAGTGGTTGCCTTATCTCAACTTTTGCTTGTAAAAATAATTTATCTTCAAACAAAAATCTTGGAGGCAATTTAGTGTAGGAAAATAAAATTATTTTTAAATACTCCTCACCTCTTTTCTCCACATATATGTATATTGTAGATTTGTCCCAATGAGGGTCTTAGCCATGTGGCCCTCGGACATTTTCAAAAACAAAAATGTTTTCAAAAACTATTTTTCAAAACTAAAAACTATTTAGGTCATCGGTACTATTTTGCCCCCGCAGCTAACCCTGCGGATGTCGGCGGAACTATGCCGGTGGCCACTTGTATTTCAAAACCCAGTTTCCGAAAACCTGCCTTCTACAGCAACGGCGAAAATTCAATGGTCTCGAGTGTATATACTCGACGACCTCGGATGTCGCCTACATTTCCGAAGATCTTCCCCCTCCGACTCCCGGCGTTCCTCGACTACTCAAGACCCGAAGACTCGAAGGTCGGAGATTAGGGTTAGATGTTGTATAGGTAGAATCTTCTATTATGTAATTTTTCTTTTCTCTTCTTTACTCATTTTGTAATAATGTTGTATCATGACAGTAGTAATATTCATTTAATTAATAAAGTTTTAATTTCAACCATATTTAACGAGCATGAATGACGAATGTGATGATTCTTGTGTATGCCATGAATGATGCAATGCACAACAAATTCCCCCCTTTCTCAACCTATTCTCGTCGTAGCTCGATAGAATCGGGTCAACTCAGCAATGTGAGTTGACCTGACCTTCACCTCACGCCTCTTACGATTATCCCGAAGCTAGGGTCCTCACATCGAGGTTGATTCCGGCGATTTCACGGTTGAAGATTGAAATTGATTTAGGGAAAATGCTCATGACGGTGGTGCGGTTCTTCAGGCAGAGGTAATTTTCCCGAGGCACCTCACCTACCCCTGCTCAAGCCGCCGCTGCCGCCATTAGCCCCTCCGCCACCGCCGCCGCCACTTGTAGTCCGGCAAGCCGGAGTCTCTCAGCTCGATTCTGACTACCAAGAGCTGTCTCACGATGTGAGAGAGAGAAATCCCGAATCAATTTGGGGCCACCGAAACCATATTACCAAAATTATGTTGTTCTCCCTCTGAATACAGTGATCAAATTGTGTAAATTGGATAAGTCTAATAATCATGGATGTATTTTACTCTATAGAAAAGGTTGGAGATCATGAACTATGATAGAAAAAACGTTCCAAAGCATGTCTGATTTTAATATAGTTGGCATCTGTGTTGGTTAGACGTACAGCAAGGTTTATACATGACAATATATAGTTTTGTTGGTTAGCCGTACAGCAAGGTCCAATTGACTCTTTCATGGATCCATCCATTGTGAGTGAACAAGATATGCCATATGGCAGCATCGTCATACGCATGGTTAGCACTGGACCTGACGAGGCGAGGCGTGGCGTGGAGTACAAGGGAAAGGAGATTGCGATTGATCCCACGCGCAACACAAACAAATGGTGCTTCTTGGTCCCTAACCTCTATTATATATCTAGTCTAGTGTATAATTGTGCATACTGATTTGGGACCCTCCACATATCCTCCTCCTGATCTTCCATAACAATGGATGGATGGACCATGGACCAATTAACCATCTTCTGGTGTCCTGTATCTAGACTAGATATATAATCATGGTGTCCTGACCATAACCCTTGTCTCCCTCGAGTTCTCGACAAACTAAGAAAGGGACTAATTTGTTTACCAGTTAAACAGCAAATAGACAACCTGATCGATGGACCCAACCATGCATCTCAATCCTGTGGATAATGTATACACTAATTAATGGATCAGTGGGTGCATATGATGTGATTATTTCTGGATTTAAGCCTAGTTTTGCGCCCACGAGCCCATCGCATGCATGTGATTGAGTCTTTTCTTTTCTTCTTTTTGAGGAACACGTGTGATTGAGATGTTTCCGCGTGCTGTTTCCTTCAATTATCACATCGTACTACAGGCTGGTACCGTCGTGGACGAGGCGGTCGCGAGCGTACTGCTCGTATTTTTCATCTTCTTCTCGATCCGCGCTTGCATCTGCATGGCAGCACGGGGCAGCATGGCGTTTAAGGATGCGCAGGTCCTTATGCACGCGAACCGCATGCGTAGCTATCTTATCCTATCTAACCTTCCAATCTGTGCCAGTGCCGGAGGCCCTAGCAGCTTTTTAAAATCTTATTCTATTTAATTAAATGTTTTACAAAAATTGTAACAAATTCTACGGAATATATGCTAACATAGAGCGTGTAACGAGGAAAAAAAAACCGATTATCTTATATCATGCCACAACCTCTGGTGCATGTATATTATTGTTCATATAATAATAAAAAGTAAAATACCTGACTATTAATCTAGTGGACCCTTTTTACTAGTACTAGTATACCAAAACCGATTGATCTCCATAATTGTACCTAAAAGAAATCACAAACATTAGATCATCGTAACTTTACCTTAATAGAAACACAACCGATAAATCGTCATAAGTGTATCTAAATAGATCACAACCGTTGGATCTTCATAATCGTACATAAATAGATCATAACCGATAAATTTTTATAACTACACCTAAACATCATCCGAGAGGTCCGATGGATCTTTTTTATTAATGGGCCACAACTGGTAGATCTTCATATCTGCACATGAACACTATCCACAATTGATATGGTGTATCTTAATTATCAATGGCTCATAATCGATAAATCATAATTTTATAATCATAAAAATGTTACCTGAACCGTAAGTCTACATATTAATCTAATATTGACGATCAACGATTTGAACATTAACCCCATACATTGATCTAATATAACATACAAACAATCCGCTAATTCTGATCCCAAGTTTAACTCCAAGTGATCTAATGTTATCTATGAAGCTCGGTACAAATGACCAAGTGTCCGTCTCAATATAATTTTGTATTTCTAGATACAGTGAGCTCGATTAATTTTGCATGCTGGTATAAGTACAAACAACCAACTGGTAAGGGATTCAAACCTTAATTTCTCGTATTGATATCACATACAAAGGATTTGCCAACACCCGTATAAACTACTGACCAACTGGCACGCGATTCAAACTTTAATTATGCATATTGATCTGATATCATATAAAATTGATCAAATCGGCGGTAATCTGGTGTTCTTACAAATAGCATAATTATATCTACGTGAATTCAAAAAGTTAAATATGATTAAAAACTTTTAGCCGCTGTTAAAAAACACTCGGAGGCCGTAGGAACTTCATACGAGAACTTGGCAAGAAAGAAAATCTCCAAAAACTTCGGACTGCGTGTTGGACCGGGATTCATCGGTAGAGAGATAGACAGACGCGTCGATCGGCAACGCCAAAATCCACGTAGCTCATCATCATCCCTGGCCGGGACACGGCCCCGCGCATGGCAGCCCAAAACGGCTCCACTGGGCCGGCTGCGACGACGGCGACAAGGCCGCCGAGACATCTGGCGCTCGGTCCAGTTCACTGCAGGGTGACCAAAATCTTCGCTTCTTTGTACTCCGAACTACTGCTACGTACGTACGACATTCTAGCGACGAAACATGGGCGATCTTACCCGGCTTTTCATGGCGACCGACGTTGATCATATTTGAACTCTCTGCAACAGTGGTACCGAGCTAGCTTAGCTTATCCATGTCATCCAGGATCACGGAAATACATCAAAGCGATACCCGGCTTTTTATTAAAGGATCATACACACACAAACTTAACAATAGTGAATTACTGATGATTGACTCATCGATTGATTTGGAAAAAGAAAGAAGAAAAAGGTTGATGATACATGTAGTTGAATTGCATGCATGCATAGATTATATTATTGCCATGCGATTATATATGCAACAGGACAGGAGCGCCTCTCTGCAACTACACATGGAAGACACTACCACCTCCACTTTGGATCAGTCACTGTCTCACTGAGTCCGGCTCCCATGTAGGTGCTGCGCGCGCGCATTGGTCAATCATGGCGCCACAGCATGCAGCGGCACAGCACCACCGACTTGATATCTCAGCAATCAGGGGAGAGAGAGTGAGGAGCTGTCCCCCTAGCATTGGCAATCAATTTACCTGTCTCCCATGGAAGAGGCAAAGGAGAACTGGGAGCGCCCACTCAGTCACGAGCCGTGAATCAATGTGGGTCTCCCCGTTACCAAACACTTCTGAATCTCTGAAAGCCCAGCAGATTCTCCTCTCTGAGCTCTCACCTCTCAGCCATGGATGGACGAGGCACGCACGACATGCGCGCAGCAGCTGCAAGAACTACAATGGAACCTCGATCGGCAATCGTTAAGCTGCGTGCCCGCGAGCTTCCAAGTTTTCTGCCCTCTGCTCAGCATTCCATTTCTGCTGGCCACGGCTCTACGCACGCAGATACGCAGTACCATCCGACTGGCCCAACTGCTCATTTTCTTTCGTTTCAGAGTTTATAATCTGGACCACCAGCTCGACCCCAACAATAGAAAAACAAGAAGCTAGATCGAATCTACCCTAGCTAGTATTCTTACATATATACTTTGCTTAAACCGTGAGATCTCTTTCTATGGTGTAATGATCTCCAGAACATGAAGAATCCAACTATCCAAGACCACATACTTGTCGAAAAAATTCAGGCCAGTTTCATCTAAAACCAAAAGGTGTCGAGCTAGCTGCTGTTACACAGTGCACATGCACTGCGTCCAGGATGCGTCAGATTTCTGAATAGTTTAGTAACTGTAATGCTGTCAGGGTCGCAGCGTCAAATTTTCTGAAATTTCATACTGTGCGTAGCGTACGTATGTTTGGCCGGGGCACGCAGCAGATGGCAGAGGTACGACGCCGACCGTGGCCGGCCGGCAGGACTCCAAGAAAACGAAATAGTCTTCAGCGTTAGCAGACAAGGAGAGATACAGAAGCCATGTAATGGATAACCTTGCTCATGGATGCCACTGCTTTCACTGATTTGTACTACTACGCCTGGTTTCCTTTTTATTTTCTCTGGGGAAAAGCTCGAAACTTCTGTTCAGCAAAAGTGGATGCATGATACCTAAAAGTTGCTTAATTTGCTACACGCTCACGGCTTCGGTGCGTGATAGATCCTACCCAAGGGGTTTATATACGGCAGTTGTCTGGAGATCATGCAACAAGAGCGCACAGAATTAATTCCTTGTGGCCATTTCGCCATGTCTTCTCCTTTTTCTTCACTTTGTGATGTTAACAAATTTTCACGTAATTCCTTATTGTATCATTAGAATTATTTTCCTTGTATTATTGCTCTTATTATGCACATACTCGTCTTGCACACTTGTGTTGCATCTTATCAGAGTACAGTCATAACACACTAGTCAGTCGTTACACATGTATTCTAGCTAGCATGCAAGCACAATTCCGCACCAACTTGCACGCAATCTGCTAGATAGGTTATCTCCACTCACCGTTGGTTCCTGCACTGCATCTGCATGCATGGCAGCGACCATGGTCAAAGTGCATGCATGTATTTTATGCAGCTAGTACGTACAGTCAGAGCCGGCCCGGGCACTGCAGCTGGCACGCATTGTAGTAAGCTTTCACTTTCAGGCCGAAAGTTTCAGTTAGAGCATCCACACCAGCTTCCCTTTCCCATTCCCTATAGCTAAAATTTAGCTAAAGTGACAAAAGAACGTCTCGCAGCAGCTTCCCTTTCCGATTCCCTAACGCATCCCGTTCCCTATCTCTCCCTCTCCGTTCCCCAAGTCTAGGGAACCCGAAGAATCCCTAAATCGCAACCACCGGCCGCGGAGATCTCCCTCGCGCCACGCATCCCGGCCATCTCCGACCCGTCGGAGCCCGCAACTCCCTCCGCCCCGCGCGGATCTATTGCCTCGTCGTCAGGGAAGAGCGGATGGATTGCGGGTTCTTCCCCATCTGCCGGATCGAGGGCTGTGCCGAGCCCTAGGGCGCCGCCGACGAGCCATCCGTCCACCTCCTCCCCTTGGTCGACGTGCTGTTGCTGGTCCGGCTTCCTAGTGGTGGTTGTGCCTCGTCGTCGGGGAAGAGCAGATGGAGTGCGGGTTCTTCCCCATCTGCTGGATCGAGGGCGGTGTCGAGCCCTAGGGCGCCGCCGACGAGCCATCCGTCTGCCTCCTCCCCCTGGTCGACGTGCTGTTGCTGGTCCGGCTCCCTAGTGGGGGTTGTGCCGCTACTCCGGCGGATCCCTGGTGGTGGTTCCGATGCTGGTGTGGATGCTCTTATTGCTGCTGGTGTGGAGGACGAGGACGTCCTGTGCCGGCATCTACTCGCGCTCGAAGGTAACCTCCGCACACCCAGCCACAAACATGGCGATTTTTGTGTAGTACAGTGAGCTTGATTTGATCTGCACAATTGCTTCTCTACTATTTTTGTTTCGCCTCATCAATTCGGTCTTGTGACTGTATGCGTTGCTCTGTTGGGTTAACCATTTCAAGCTAATTGGTATGCTTGTCTGATGCTTGATGATGCTTGATGATGCTTATCTGATGCTTGCTGAGCATTAATACAATATGGGGAAGATTCAGAGATATATATGCACTGGTTAGCTGAGCATCAATAATGCTTGATGATGCTTGACCTCAGGTTGATGATGCTTATCTCATTCAGAGATATATATGCACTGCTTAGCTGATGATTGAGTACTGATATGAACTGATATGAATTGATTCAACTGATCTGCATATGAAATCTCCATACGAACTTAATATAGTTTATCTAATTCTGCATACTGATGCTTATTGAGTACTGATTAGTTATGGAGTACTGATTGAAATGATCTGCTTGCTGTGTAGATTTCAGCACTGATGGTTGCTGATTCTAGGATATATATGACTGATTTGTGTGAATTGATTAGTGCTCATGCTTTAGGCCCCCTTGTGCACTGATGCTAGCTGATTCAGAGATATATATGCACTGGTTGATGGTAATTGTGCATGCTGCCTATTATTGAAGGATGCCGGCTCCTGCTAAATTTATAAATGTTTAGCATTTAGATGCCTAGGTCCTGCTGGATTAACACATGAAAGCAGACCTTAACTTCCTTTTAAAACAAAATCGGCTGCCTAATGGAGGTTAGTTTAAACATAATTGACTTAAGGAGTTTAACTTGTTGCCTTGGTTGCCTAATCGTATTGAGATATCTATTTGTTGCCTTGGATGCCTAATCGAATTCAGATATCTATTTGTTGCCTTGGATGCCTAATCGTATTCAGATATCTATTTGTTGCCTTGGATGCCTAATCGTATTCAGATATCTTTTTGTTGCCTTGGTTGCTTAATCCAATTCAGATATCAGGATGTTGCCTTGGTTGCCTAATAATGCTTGTTGCCTTTAAGAATCGGTGTCCGTTGCCTAATTGGAATTAAATTCCTAAGTCAAATTAACTCACTTGAATCCAGAACCAGTTCTCTGGATTCATAAACTAGCCTCCTAAAACAATTGCATTTCAAAAAGAAATACAACATTTTAATCTTGACCAACAATGCTATTTTTTTCTTTCTGGAGTATTTCTCTGAATTGTGTGTAGGACGAAGAATTTGAAAATGCAGAAAAGTCAAGGAGAAGAGTGAGGATGAAGATTAGCATTACATAGGACTTTGTCTTTTTTTTTCTTTGTAACATATATGTCTTGTATCATTTAAATCATTTGTAAAGTCCATTTGCGGGCAATTGTAATTGTAATTGCAAAGTCCATTATTTTTGTGGTAGAGAAGAGATCCATTGATGCGCTGGTGCAGAGATGACATGCCTGATCAATTCTATTGCATATGCTCGATTTAATTCATGTAATGTCCGAACAATCTTCTGAAGATAGCAACGAATTTTGATTACAGTCTGTTTGTGTGCACCGTTTGAAATTTATCCGTCACGAATAAATAGCCGTTGAGGATGAAGTGGTAGTTATAGTATATCAATAAAATATAGGATGGTGGGATATAGGGAATGAGTTTTGGGGAAGCTGGTGGAGTGAAAAGCGAAATAGGGAATGAAACTTTTGGAGAAGCTCCCTATAAGGGAGATATAGGGAACCAGATATGGGGAAGCTGATGTGGATGCTCTTAGGGATCGATACATAATGCATCACATCTATCCATCCGTCACCAGCCAAGCTAGCAAAGCATGCAGCTTTAATTAGCTTGTGCAAGTGCAAATGCAAATGCAGTTGTGATTAATTCACTGCGAGCATATATGCACTTAGCTCCCTGATCAGATCTCTGATCACTTTGTCATTGGATCACGAGGCCGATCTGTCAGTCAGATTCAGACCATACATATATCATCGTCATGTCCTGCAAACTTCTGGAGGTAAAGGGAGATTCTTTGTGTGGCTGCATGCGATTCTCCGATACGACTCGTGAGACCGACAACGCGGGTTCAGATCTATTACTGCATGTCAGCGAGACCATGAGTGGAGAATACGAAATTTTCAGAGTTGACAGTGGCGTAAACAAAATTTTACCGGTAAATTAGCCGGACTGTTAAGAAAGGAATCTGAGAGCTACGGTTGATCTGATCGTGTTTAGTGGCCATGAACAAGAGGCTCATCAGAAGAGTACCTTTGTTTCTTTCTGAGACAACATCAGAAGAGTAGTACAAACCGGTGCACTGCAAGCCCAGGGAAAGACAAGTATGTGGGCCTTAATGGGCCTTAAGTTACTAGTAGTAAACTTGTTTTTGCCGTGTAGCTTTAAGCAATTTAATCAGAATTTGCCTGACAACATCTCATCAAACAAAACTTAACTACCAGTTTAAAAGAAACTTAATTACTTGAAGAGTGGTCAAGCATGTCAATTTTACCAGAATTTGAGGCCAAACAAAGAGCCAAAGAAAGACTGAACGATCACACGCCACAGCACATTATAAGTTTTGTTCAAAACGAGAGTGGCAGATGATAGATTTTCTACATCGATCAGCAAAATTACGGAAAGCTATACATAATCAACCATACTGATGAAGCTAATTTCACCAACAGCAATATATAGAGCTAAGAACAGGAGCCTAACTCCTTTTTTGCACTGCCGCTTAATCATAACTGTGCATGCATGTACATTTCCATTTCCATTTCCAACCTATGCACCTAGTGATCATTGGTTTCAAGTACACCTAATTATATTATCAGCCAAAACTACTGACTGCTCAAGCCGATTAATGTCTTCATAAACATGGGGATATTTTTCTTCGAGCAACCGGCAGAGCTCCTGAAGAAGAATTGTGCAATTAACGAGGAAACCGATCGAAAACATGGGGATTTTTTATAATACATATATATGTATATATATGCATGGTTATTTTCCAGGCCTGTGTCCTGTGAAAAGCCATAGGTGTGCTAGGTTGAAGAAGGGCCATCACTCTATGCAGTAGGCAAATTCCAGAGACAAACACCAAGACAGAAACACAATAACTTTTAGCTTCTCATATGGCTATCTGGCTGCATTGCATCTTCTCGCATAGCAAGATTGGCCATCTCCATCACATGGACTAGCTAGCAAGCCAGCTCTAGCTAGCCATCTATCCCTGCACTGCATGCCTTGTTCTCTCGGAATGTCCATCTTAATTAGGCCATATTTCGCATAATTGGGCAGTTTGATACTCTTTTCTAGGACCCAAAAAGGAGATTAAGCTTTATTTGTCGAAGACGCATATAATGCTCGGGCAACCGCCTCTTGTACGTGGAAAACGTCTGCCACCACGGAGGTTCCTGCCGAAGATCCACTTGGAACTCAGGAATTCGGTCTTAACCTTCGAAGAAACGCACCACCAGCGTTATCGGAAATTCACCAGCGTTATCGGAAATTCGGAATCTTGTGTTCCAAACAGGGCGACGATCGCCACAGCATCAGTTACCAATGGTAGCATAGCAGGTACTAGGAAGAACCTCATGATGCAAAAAAAAAGAATAGGTGTGTAGCAACTCAGCAACGTACAACCAGCTTGTTGTGCCTTGTTGCATGCATATGCTAATCATAGAACGTGATGACCAACTCCATTCACTTCCACTCACCTGTACTGTGCTTCTCCATGCTTCCTGCTCACAGGTTTGTGTGGACTGGCCTCCCTGGAAACAACCAATTGGGCAAACCAGCCTTCAAATCTGCAAACGGCAACGTCGCGCACACACACACCACAATGGTAACTGGTCTCACGACGTGGTGTACTAGCAAGAGGACTCACTCACTCACTACAGTCCAAGTGAGAGAAGAGAGAGAGAGAAGAGAGAAGAGAGAAGAGAGATAGAGAGAGAGAGAGGCAGATGGTTATGTAAAACAAGAAGCAAAAAGGGAGAGGATAGTACATTAGTACTAGTACCGTGGCAAAGTAACAACAATAAAAGCAGTTTTTTCTGCTCCCTTTTTCAGTGGGAGGAAACAGCCAAGGAAATGTGATTTTGGAGATGCAAATCATGGGATGATTGAACTGCCATGAACAAAGGGGATTTGAAGGAGTGATCCATGGGCTAATTTTGCATACAACTCAACTTCATGGGAGGATTAGTGGATTACTACTTGAAACAAGAAACACATCCAACCAAAAACCCAACATACTTGTACCATGCCACCATGAGTCCATGACACCCAAACCCCCTCAACTAGCGTATGTCTTCTCTCTCACTCTATAAATAGCTCCCCCAATGGATTCGTTACCCCCTAGCTATATTCCCTCTCCTCTCTCTCTCTCTACAACTACAAGAAGACACCTCACATCAATATCTACGCCCTCACACAGCACCACCACTAAACTAGAGAGAGAGAGAGAGAGAGAGAGAGGAGAGAGGAGACAGGAAGACAGAATTGCCTGCCAAGAAACAAAACTGAGATCAAACCAAGGAGAGAATTGGCAAGAAACAGAGAGCGTGAGAGCAACTTGAAGTGTTAGAGAGAGAGGGGGAGAGGGATCTAGAGAGAGAGAGAGATGGGGATGAGAGTGCCAGGGTGGGTTGGTGGCCTGGTCGAGGAGACCTTCTTCGGTGGCTGCCCGGCGCACGAGAGCCGCAAGAAGAACGAGAAGAACATCTTCTGCCTCGCCTGCTGCACCAGCATCTGCCCTCACTGCGCCCCCGCCCACCGCCACCATCCCCTCCTCCAGGTCCAACCGATTAATTCCTCCTTAATTTTCCATCCATTTAGTTCATCGCCCGCTCAACCAATTTCTTTTCTTGATTTCTTGCTGCATGGTAGAAAGATGTGCAATTCTTGCTCATGGACATGATCCCCTCCGTATTTTTGCTTTCTTTGTTTCTTGCATGGTTTGGTGCAGGATCGTTCTGATTTGTTTCCTCTTCTTCTTATTCTCATGTTTCTTGCAAAATTTCTGTTGCTGATCTGCTTGCTTTAGCAGGCAACAAATCAAAGGGCCGCATTTTCGTGGGGGGAGGGAGGGCGAGTGTCGTATAGGTTCCTGTGCATGCCTCTCAATTAGCCTTGGGTTTAATTAGTAGGATGAATTTGATTAAATTAATTGATCAATTAACACAAGGTAGCTACTAGACTAGAGAGGCCAAGAGGAGGTGTATCTATCTATCTATCTACCTTGCCTTTTATTTTGTCCTGTGCTGTCTTTTCAAGTGCTGTTCCTTTCTCTTAGATTTGGTTTAGCTCTGATGCTAGTTGTCTAGTAGTATTATTGAAGCTTAGAACTCCTCTCTTTTGGAATTCTATGCTAATCTCTCTTGTACTTGCTTGGGTCCTCACCATTGTCGTCTTGCGAGTATTTGGTCATGCGACCTTTTCAGGCCTTGAATTAGGATGGTGATTGCAACATGTAACCATCACCTAATCTGCATAAAGCAACAATTCCATATTTTGCAGATAGAGGGGGTTCTTGTTTTGCCTAATTTATAGTAGCTGAATTTTTGGGGTATTGTAATTGGTTGATTGCATAGGTAAATTCACTGGGTGATAAAAGGTAGAACTAATCTTGCATGCAATTACTTTCCTTCCCTTGATCTCTTTTGGTTCAATTTGCTTGTCCTCTCTCCTGCCAGTTCCCGTCCCCTTTCTTTTCAATGCAACTAATTTGGTTAAGATTTGTTGGTGTGGGTAAAACTCTGATGCGAGTATTTACTGCCTCTTGGCCTTACACTAGAAATGGGCATAGTCCTATATGGTGAATTCCACCGCTGCATTCATGCTTTCCCACAACTTGTGTTCTCATTTTGCTATCTTTCCAAATTACTACAATGTCACATCCACACACCTTTCTCATTTCTACCATTTTCTTCACTCACAAGACCCAAAAGTGATCTTGCTGGTAAATTGACCCGTCCCCAAGATGTTTCTACATCTCCATGTGAATTAGTAGCATCAGCAATTGTTACATGTTTTTGTTTAAGAAGATTGCCTCATGGCTCTAGGCAATTTTCCATTAAAAGGCCAGGTTATCCAAACTGTTTTGCCATGTATGGAAACATATCCCTGCTCTTCCACCTCTGCAAAGCAGGTGGTGTGCATGGTAAAAAATGGGGCATCTTAGGATTGTTACAGCCAGGGCAGGCAGATTTACCATATGTGTACATGGTAAACTAGTTCCTTGTCTTTTTTACCAAAGAAAGCCTCAATACTGTTCCTCCTCTGCTACCCTACAAGGGCGCCTTGACGCTATTCATTCAAGCCACAGTGTAAATGCTAGCTAGTGACCAAAAGCTTCCTTCCACCAACATCTTGTTTCTACCATTCACCCCTGGTTATATCTTTTTTACCTTTGTACCCTTCGTTCCTGCTTTGGATTTGGCAATAGAGGACAGTACCTAGGAGGGGTAGTTTGGTCATTGCGCCATGGAGACCTTGGTTTGGGGCCTCCCATACAATAACACGGTCAAAGCATGGTCCTGCATTGATTTGTTGCCCAATGGAGGAGCACTAGTACCAGAATTCCCATCTGCCTAGTCACCCACCGCACCAATCTTAAAGCACCCGCTTGGTCTGATCCCAGTGATCTTTTTTTCGGTTTACATTAATCAGGTGAGACGGTACGTGTACAATGACGTCGTCCGCCTGGGTGACCTCGAGAAGCTCATCGACTGCTCCTATGTCCAGGTGATTAGCTAACTTAATTACGAGTCATTAGTACTAATTAAACAAGTGAAATAGTAGTAGCAGTGTTGTACTTTGCTTGATGATGCTAATTGGTTAACTTCTGCTGCTTAATTAACTGGATGGGTCACTTAGCCCTACACGATCAACAGTGCCAAGGTTATCTTCCTGAAACCGAGGCCTCAGTCCAGGCCCTTCAAGGGCTCCGGCAACGTCTGCTTGACATGTGACAGGATCCTCCAGGAGCCCTTCCACTTCTGCTGCCTCTCCTGCAAGGTAATTAATTAACTAACGAGTACTAATCACTGCTTAATTACTCTGTCACAAAACAATTTTGCAGTTTACATACTTAATTCTCATGTGTGCAGGTGGACCATGTGGTGGTGCAGGGAGGGGACCTCTCTAACATCCTGCTGTACCGTGCCGGCGACGAGCTTCCCTTCCCGCGCTTCGAGAACCTCCGTGTCGATAGCGGTGCTGATGAGGCCGACGCGGGGCAGGTCACGCCGAACTCAATCCTCGAGGACCCGACACACCGCCGTCATTATAACGGTGGTGCCTGCAGTGGCGGGTCAAGCGACAATGCTGGGAATGGTGATGGCGGTGCCGAGGCGGCGGAGGTGGTGGTGAAGAGGAAGAAAGGGGGAGGGTTCTTCCCCCAGATTGTGCTTTCACTGGGTAACAGGAGGAAGGGTGCCCCCCAAAGATCACCCCTAGCCTAAGCATTCTCTTGCTTGCCATTGCCCCCCCCCCACCCCACCCCATACCCCTACATATGTGTCATGCTGTTAATTATCAGTAGCTAGCTAGTACTAGTTGCATTGTTGGTAGTAGCTTATAGTAGTAGTGTGTTATAGTCCTATGATTAGGCATGTAGAGAGAGTGTGTGTTTGTTGGTTGGCTAGTTGCTTCGGTAGGGGCCTTAGTGTGATTCAGGGCCACTTCAAGGCAGTAGTGTTTTGATGAGACTCAAGAGAGAAAAGGGCAAAGCAGTTCCCTGTTACAGGCCTAGGTAGGCACAGGTCTTGTGTGGGGCCCACATTGCTGGCAGGCTCCCCACAAGGTGGCTACCAATTTTGTATTCTGATGTAACAGGGGTTACCAGCATACAGTTCCATAACTATATATAATATGAATATTATTATCCCCCCATATATATGATATGTTATTATTAGTGATGTTTGTACATTGTTTGCCACAGTGCTTGAGCTGAAGCTGTTTTGGTGGTTACTGTAGGTGCTAGTTCACTAATTTGTGCCTGTTCAGTTCAGAGCTCTCTGCTCTCATGGTGTGTGCATGTGGTCTTCTTCAAGGAAGTCCCCTCTCTCTCTCTCCAACTCATGAACTCAAGACTGTTTGTCACTTTAATTTGCCCACCATGTGATGCACACCTTCCAGCTCCTGTCCAAACTCTTCAATTGTGTTACTAGTGAAAATGAGTGTCTTGTGGAATTGTGTTGTTTTGTTTGATGCCATTGTGCTTGCTACTTCAAAATGCGCCACTGTTTGTGCTCCCCAGCTGTGCCCAGTGCTACTCCCGTATCACCTGGATGTCTGTCATCTCTATGAGCAGGGACAGCTTTATCAATTATCATCCATTGCCATCAGTCTCAAAAAAGTCCTTGACATCCCTTGTTTAACTAATCCTGTCTCATGGGCGGCCGCTCACCTCATTTGGGTTACTTCGCACAATAGTAAAACCCATGCCAAATTAACCTCCTCTCAGTCTCACCTCATCGCCTCCTCTTATGTGAGTGGTGACCACATCAGCAGTTGGCTTCTCGCAGTCAAGAAGAAAAGGAGATCAACTTGCCGTACTTTTCATATAAAATTACTAGTCAAGATGTAACTGCAGTTTGGATGGGATGGCCGGATGGGTACTAGATCCGGGTTAAATTGGCAAGTTGGCCCATGCACGGCGCCATTAATTAGCCGGCAATGCGTTAGTTAAACTAAGCTTTTCTTCCCCCGAATTCCGAGGCGATCCCAACACAGCATCTGGGATAACTGCGGGCCCTGTCGGCAGAGACAAACACCAAAACAAAATCCCATAATTTAGTATTAGTATTGGTTCTCCATGCTAGGGACACATAGCCACTAGCTTAATTGTCCGTTGTCTCCGTCGCCTTGGCTTACATTGTTTTGCCGATGTAGATAGATATAGACACTAATCTTATTGAAGATTGATTTGCCAAAAAAATGTGCTTGAGCTTGGGCAGGTGGAATTAATGACCTAAACTAGCCGTGAAAAGGCAGTTAAGCTTGGGCTGAAACTTAATTAAGAAGAAGTAATCAACCTTCTCTTGCCTCAACGTGTACGTTGCATGCATGCATGGCTAGCTCATCGTGGCTCAGCTGCATGCGTCCATACGGGCTATTCTAAACATGCCCGTACAGTCATCGCTCGAGCATGGGCTTTCAACTTGCCTGGCTTATCCCATGTGCCCGTACGTGTCACGGGCGTCCATGCTGGGGCGCTGATTTAGAAAGAAGGGATATGTCGACGTACACACGAAGCTAATCAAGTGTGCAGATTTGAGTATTAATTAGCTAATCATTTGTATTATGCAACTCGATTGTAACTAAATCACAACTACTCCTACGTCTTCAGAAACATAATCACAAACACTTTTGGATCCACTGTCAAAATTTCCTCCAGATGGTCCGTTTAAGATAACTTCCAGCGAAATATGGAAGCGGAGTGTCATTCCTGCAATCTTACAACGAAGTATACAGCGCCTGACACACAACAAAACATTGTCTCATAATTGTATGAAAAAGATACACCGAGGATTTCCAACAAAGCGTGGAGAGCATGAAACATTTGCGAAAGAATTAAAAGTGACAAGTATTTGAGAACCAAGAAGACAACATGCTATTAGGACGATTCTGCCGATAACTAAAGCATGGAGAAGCGAACACACACCCTAGATTGAGGACTTTTTTTATAAATATTATTTTTAAAATCAGAAATTCCAAATCTGGACGTCCGGATTCAAAATTTACAAAACTATACGTCTGTCGGCCAACGGTTAGCCGACAACGCGCTTGTCAGCTAACCGGAGGCCGAAATGGACGTTGTCGGCCAACCGTTGGCTAACAACGGCGTTGTCGGCCAACGGTTGGCTGACTGCGCGCCGAAAGCACGCGGGCCCGTAGTCGGCCGACGGGAACCCGCTGTCGGCCGAGCGTTGGCCGACAAGGGCAAACGCCATCGTCAGTGGCGTTTGGGAACAGGGTAGAAACGCCAGCACCTCCGGCGTTAGCCCCCCGAAATCTGGACGTTGGATCACAGCCTCTTTTTTGGGCTCTTTTGGATCACAGCCTCTTCTTTGAATGAAGTTAGTACTCTTGATTTGTGGTTTCCTTTTGCTCTCCCTGGATCTAAGAGAATTTTTCTTGTTTAGGCAGGCACTGAGCATAGTTTCAGTTTCCCTACTAGCTGTCGAGAGCTTGTCTGATTTTTCTCCCTTGTTCCTCACTGGTTTGCTGGAGGTACAACTTTGAGCAGCACCTTTTCTTCTATTAAGATAAAGATGGATTGTTTAACAATGCTGAATTTTCACTCTGATGTAGGCAGTGGTGGCCGCTCTTTTCATGAACATTTATATTGTCGGATTGAATCAATTGTTTGACATTGAAATAGACAAGGTATTTAAAATTCACTGTAATCTCGAATGTTTAGCTTTTGACTTTACAATACTGTTTTTATTATCTCTGTTCCAAACTTTTTTGGGAGCTAATGTTGGTGACTCACCAGGTTAACAAGCCAACTCTTCCACTAGCATCTGGGGAATACTCTCCTACAACTGGGGCTGCAATAGTATCAATCTTTGCCACTATGGTAAGTAAGCTTGTCTGGTTTGGAAAAATAATATCGAAGTCATGTAGCTTGTTATTCTGACTTTGCTTTTCAAGTGGATTGATCATGAAATGCCGGAAGTGGTGTATCAATGTAAATGGTTTGTTGTTATAAGCATTCTCTTGGATATTAATATTACTCGTCATAACTAATGGTGCTCTCAGGCATTGAGATTGAGTAGCACAATAGAGAAACAAGTTCCAGCGCAAGGACTTCTGAACTTTGGTGGCTATGCATGGTTAAGCAGTTGCACTTAGCAAGACTCCCATTTCTGTTTAAAAAATAGTGTCTATCGCCATTTATTTTGTAGTTTAAGCTTATCTTGCAAGAAGCTTTTAATAATTGGTCTACTTCGGTTCTTTGCTGTTAATTCTGTCAGACTAATTCAGGAGTGTTTGTTGTGTGAATTACAGAGCTTTTGCCTTGGCCTGGCTGTTGGATCACAGCCGACAAGGGCTAACGCCGGAGATGCTGGCGTTTTCCGGTTCCCAAACGCCACTGACGATGGCGTTTGCCCTTGTCGGCCAACGCTCGGCCGACAGCGGGTGCCCGTCGGCCGACTACGGGGCCCGCGTGCTTTCGGCGCGCAATCGGCCAACCGTTGGCCGACAACGCCGTTGTTCGCCAACGGTTGGCCGACAACGCCCATTTCGGCCTCCGGTTAGCTGACAAGCGCGTTGTCGGCTAACCGTTGGCCGACAGACGTATAGTTTTGTAAATTTTGAATCCGGACGTCCAGATTTGGAATTTCTGATTTTAAAAATAATATTTATAAAAAAAGTCCTAGATTGAGGGTATTAGCTAGGGAGACAAGATCTGTTATCAATGTTGTACTGCACCAGCTTATTAGAAACTCAAAGTTAAATGGATCGATTCGTATGGGAGCTGAGGTAATTTATTTATGTGTGCAATATTCGAGAGTGTTTGCTCCTGTTGATGAAGTAACAACCACCGGGATTTAATTTGCCTGAATATTTGTGCATGCAGTCAACAAAAGACCAGAGCATAAAATCTTTCCATTTCTATGTTCCAAAACGTACATAGCGACGATGATTTCGTAATGTTTGGTTCGAGAACTGAGGGGAGACAGAGAGGAGAATGATGATGATGCCGCTGAGAGAACTGCCGGTGACCAATCCAACGGAGGGCAGAGGCCTAACCAAATTTGTTTGTGTCGTCGTTTCACAATAAATCAAGGGAAACTCCTCGAGTGTGGTGCGGACCCGAATTGCACCCCTCTTTGGCTGATCATCCTCAATCTCCAGCACGTATATATGGTAGATCGATCCCAAACGACTCAAATCCGTGCAAAATTGTTTGAAAAGAAAGTAAAAATGTGCCACTTGTCTTGTATACCATCTGATAGTGATAGAAATATGTCAAGAAATTTGTACGCAAAATAACATAAACATGCCTGATTTGCAGATGGGTGTCATATACAGTAATTCTCACCGAATGCACATGATTTTGTGCCGATCATGAGGTGGCCGGGGAAGATGGAATCTGTCACAACTCGGTAGATCCAATCATCCAAGGCTAGAGAGGCGATGAGACTTTGTAGCGTTGAACTGGATTCGATCTGATCCACGCATGCAGCTTAGCCCATAAGCCGTGCCTGCAAGCTAGGGAGGAGAGGCTGGCTCTACGGTGACATGGAGCCATGCACTGCCTGGCTCGCACTCCTGGGACTACCATTTTCTACTGCTCCACTGTTTGAAGGATGTCAAGTCTTACCACACCTCTGTACTCATAACTCTCCTATTTACCGTGTTTTTATGTACCGCCGTTCTCAAATATACGTCTTGTCACAACTCTGTAGTTATAGCTCTCCTACTCACTGTGCTCTTATGTACTTAGTTCTTCCGTTATCAAATGTACGTCTTGTTATCGAGTTTGACCATAATATATTTATCAAAAATAATATAAAGTGCATATTTTAAAAGAATTTTACAACAGGAATCTAATAACATAATTTTTATAAAATATATCAATGTATAATTTACACATTTTAGTAGTTAAAATTATAAAAAGTTTGACTGCATGCATTTCACAACGATATACATTTAAGAACAAAGAACAGAGGTAGTAAGACATAATTTGAGCGTCTTAAAGTTAAACTTTAGTCAATAACTAGTCCAATAACATATGGTTATTTGATATAAAATCAATATCATAAGATTCATAATTTAATATACTTTTTTATAGATGTGATTTTTCGACCAAGGGCACAAATTTTACAAGCAATCTACGACCATAGTTCAATCTAGGGATGCGTTTGGATCAGGGAACGAAGTGGAATGGAACGGAACCGTTCCGGGTTCTGGGGCGGTTCGGGCGTTTGGTTTGCGGAACGCAGCAACTTGGAACGGAACGAAGTGGTTCCACTTGAGGGAATATTCGGTCTAGATTCGGAACGAGGCGATAACGAGAAAATCATTGAACGAAACCGTTCCTCGCTCGTGCGGAACCCTATCTCCCAAAAAAAACCCCGTGCCATCTCACACCCGAAACCCATCTCGCCTTCCCCCGTTCGGCGGCGGCACGCTCCCAGGCGGCAGCAGCGGCGGCAGCGCGCTCCCAGGCGGCGGCGGTGTCGGCGCGCTCCCAGGCGGCGGCGGCGGCGCGCTCCCAGTCCCACGCAGCAGCGGCGGCGGCGCCGTTAGAAGTGGGGCGAAGAGCAACGAGCAAAGGAGAGAAGGCGAAACTCCCGTGAGCCCATCTCACACCGCAGACCCATCTCGCCTTCCCCCCATCTCACACCGCAGACCCATCTCGCCTTCCCCCGTTCGGCGGCGGCGGCGGAGGCTACGCGCTCCCAGGCGGCTGCAGCGGCGGCGCGCTCCCAGGCTGCGGAGGCTGCGCGCTCCCAGGCGGCGGTAGCGGCGACGGCGGCGTCGGCGCGCTCCCAGGCGGCGGCGGCAGTGCGCTCCCGGGTCGACGAGCAGCAAGCAAAGGAGAGAAGGCGACGGGAAGAGGAGAAACTTTGTTCGGTTGCTCAAAATCCTCCAAATCAAGGTATATAAGCAAAAAAACTCCATGAATCATTCGGTTTTGGCTAGATCTGGGTGAGGAATTTCTATGGCGTGAGTTATCATGATCCTGATTATCAATATTTCGTAATTACAACTATTTGTTCTTCGTGGAAGCTTGCATGTGCATATGATATTGTAGACTACAGTCATGGATTCATATTTCTCCCCTATGATGCTTTAACACGAGTTTTTACACTGCTTGTCGTCTATAAGTAACCTTTTGAGCGCTTGAAGAACGGCTCTTGTTATGAAATTTATTAAGATTAGCTGCATCTTCTCTTGTCAGCTCTGCTTGGGTTGCTGTCAGTGCATACGAGGATGCATGCTACGTGCATATCTTATTTATATATATGTTCAAAATTGTTGCCCTCTCTCTACCAGTACCAGTTCACATTCTTTATTTGGTTTTGTGGTGTAAAACTGAAAATTAAAAGGTGGTCATGATTTACTCTGTCATATGAAATTGTATCAGCACTTCAGAACTGATGTGGCTATCATGATTGATTATAACCTCTGATTTTAATACAGACAGTCGTTTTTTATGGTTAGCTTAGCTACATTGGAAGGACCAAAGGAAATTAAGAACTATAAGGTACAAAGAGTTAGAGCTTCTGTGCATCAATTGGGATATCCTGACTTGCCAGTACCATCCAAGATTCGGTGTTTTTATTTTAGGGAAATAGATTTGATCATGAGACAATCATATACAGTTTATTCTTTTGAAGGATTTTTGTGAAACTGTTTAACAGTAATATTAGATGATGCAGAACTACACTGCTAAACTAAAAGCACAGAACAATACAATCTGACTATTCTCTGAGAAAAGGATAAATACCAAAGTGACTGATCCTCTAAAGTTTCATCTTATTATCTGCAGGGAATACACGAAGATAATTCATGCTTCTCATGTCGAAGATCCTTTTTTCAGTCATGTGTCCTCTAATAAGGTATGCAGTGGCAAAACAATGTTTAATCTGAGAAGGATGAGGAGCTAGGGAAGGATGTCTTGAAACTTGTTTGAGTATTTGCAAATTTCAGCATTTCACATGTTAAATCTGTTGGCAAATCTGGATCATCTTATCTGTCTAATTTTCTGGTGGTAGAGGCCGAATGTTTCATGGACACAATTTATGGATTGATTTTAGATGCAGTTTTATTGTGATGATACACATACATGCTGATCGAGAGCGATTTCGTTTCGTTGGCTCCGGGTTGGAGATATTTCGTTCTGGGGATCTGAAGAAGTAGAGGCCTTTCGTGCAACACACTAAGACCAACCTGTGAATGGAGCGAGATTTCTCAGTGCACTGCCTACACACGAGTTACTCTCTTTCACTCTTATCTCTTTTGAACCCCCGATTGGGACCTCACCGCTTATTCGCAGGAGTTTCACAGGAAAAAGGCTCAATTCCGCAAAAATATCCCCCGATTGGAACCCAAGTGGTTGGTTCGAACTTGTATTACTTTCAGTTGTAAGTGTGGAATTACTAGGCGCTGGATAGTATATTGCTGAAAAAATAAAATATTTATTGCTCAAAATACAAATGAAATTCTGCTGAAAAATAGAAATGAAATACTGATTACATTTCCTTCCATCCCATCCTCTGAACCAAACACTGGAATGTAACCATTTGGTCCCATCCCATCCTCTCAACCAAACACTGGAATGTAACCATTTGGTCCTATCCCATCCTGTGAACCAAACACTGGAATGTAACAATTTGGTTCTATCCCATCCTCTCAACCAAACAATAGATGGAACCGTTCCAATCTTCGAACCAAATAGCAGAATAGAACCATTCCATTCCATCCCATTCTATCATTCCAGAACCATTCCATTCCGTTCTTTTTCATTCCCCCATCCAAACGCATCCTAGGACAACCAAACGATGTTTTATGTAAGCCTTGTGATTTTTTATTGTGTTGCCGTCTTAAGAAACGGTGTATAAAAATGCCGGTGTGAAAAATACTCTATCACGGGTCCATCATATACATAGACCAATAAAATACAAAACCTAAGAAAAAAATAATAATCACATATATATACGCATATTAGATAACATAATTGTATAACGGTTTAATCATTCCTAAATATTTTAATAGAGGTATTGTGGCGTACCCGGTTTTAAGGCCGGATAATCCCTTGTGATTACAGTACCGGTCCCATGATCAGTAGCCGGTACACACAAGTTAACATGTTTATCATTGTCATACACGCACGTATTAGTATATAACGTATAGTTTGACCACCAAGGTCGTACTCTGATACCTGTAGCCCATCGGCTATAAACTTGCAGCGGAAATCAAGCGGTGATGAGACCCATCAATATGCCATACCCGACAGACAACTGACTGGGGTTACGCCCTAACTTTCGCGAACACAATTGTATCCTCGGAGTTGACGTCTCTTTCGTCTGGCCAAATCAACAAGCCAGGTGAGTACATGGAATGTACTCGCAAGCAATCCGTAGGAAGAGTATAACGGATATATAATTCATACAAGATTTGTTCAATAAAAAGGCTCTAACCTAAGTTGAAGGTTGAGTGGAAAAGTAAGTTTTCATTTGACATACGATGGTAATAAATTCAAAAGCGTTTCTGAAAGCAAACCCGTCTCCGCCGGGTCAGTATCTGGTGCCAGAGACTATATTCTGACAATCGTCATCTAGAGGTCGATAACCCGTGTATCGCCTCCGACATTCCTTAAGCCTACCCGGGCTACTGCCTTGTAGCACGGGCTAGGTTTCACCTCTGCAGTTCCTTTCTACCAGTCTGTAGCTCAAACTGCACACTGTGGACACATCATGCCCACGTCCTTAATCTCATTCCCAGATTTCCTAACCAAAACTTAGTCTAACCGGTGTGTGGCCTTTCCAAGTTGTGTCCATAACCGAGGACGTGACTATTCGAATAGATTTTTAACACTCTGCAGAGGTTGTACGGCTTTACTCACAAGATGTAAGTCTCCCTTGTTGCCAGAGCTCAATAAACACACTTCACGAGGTGTGCCGGCAGGGTTATTACAACGAGACATTTTCCCCATTTTCGTACCAAAGCTGGACCCGCTAGATAAGATCTACTCAGTCTCCGCTTGTGCTCGGTGACTCCCGACCCACAACCCGAAGTGGACTTACCTTTCTGTCGAACGACTCCCTACGTAATCATGCGGAGGTCCTCTAGGGATGCCAATCTACCTAGCACTCTCTTCCTACTGCCCACGGGTCCAGACACTAGCATTTGACGGGGTATTTGGCCAAGCCCTTTGTAACACCTCAATTTTCCGAAACCTGAAAATTAGGGCCAACAAAAACTTTTTGATAATAATGCTGATTAAATTACACCATAATAAAAATGTTGATCAAAACATGCTTCTGGTAACCCTAAAGTTCGGCAACCAAAATCATTTTCCCCTGTTCTTGCTCCCTTGATCTCTGCTTTGTCGGAGTCCTGTTCGGCAAATGTTCTCAAACGCTGTTCTACCCTTGTCCTCTTATGCGGCTAAACACCTTGCAATCTCGCCACGATTACATCTTCGGCATCCCTTTTCCCTCCCTCCTCTTCGGTGCAACCTAAAACCACACCTGCCGCTAAGTGTCCATTCGGTACTTTTGCGAAATTGAAACATATACACATCTTAAATCTCCTCCAAATGACCTAATCTTTTGCCACACTTCGTTATGACCTATCGCGAGCAAGTGCAAAAATATACTGTTTTTATGTATATGCACATACGCGAACCTTAATTCTCGACACCCCTGTTTCCCCCTCCTGTCGTCAAAACCTCAGGCATGTATATATGCATGTATCAGCATCCGAACTCAAACCACAGCCTACTGCAACTTCGCATGTCTATTCCACCCGCATACAAATCCCATATATGCAAAAAAATATCCAAGTGTATGTGGGCACATACACTCCGAACCCTAACTTATTTTCTCGGTAAAATCTTTTACCACATGACCATGAAAATATCCACAGCTAATCCACCATGGTTATTCCCCTTTTTACCGGATGACATGCTAATAACTTTCTCACTTCTACCATGTTACCATGCCGGGAGATAAATATCTGACCTATTACATTTCTACCAACTAAGCAATTAACCATTTATCTTCTTACCGTAGTCAAAACCCCATCTACCATTCACCATACTTGCCCACAACGCCAAGAAAATATCTACAGCCATTCCTTCATCCCTCGTTAACAAGATATGTATATATATATATATACCCTTCACCCTTAATTCTTCTACTTACTACGTCACCTTTTATCTCTCTACATGATGAGACTTTAGATATTTACTTCACCACGTTTGTCCGTCCCTCCCAAAATTCTCCAAAATTTTAGAGACATCCTGAGACCTTCCATAACATATCCTTATAACAATATCCTGAGGTCCGATGCAAATATTTCCAATCACTCCACGTTTAAGCTTAAGTCAAATATTGAGTAGGTGTAAGCGAAGCTCAATCCTATTGTACCAGCCAGTATGTTTCCATCCTTGATTCTTTTTCCTCTAACCTCTACCATTGTCCAACTGAATTCCTTTTCCTTTCTCCTACCAACACCATGTCGCATGCATGCTGCCACCTTTATCTTTTCTCACAGCATTGGTCACTTGCTCTCTCCTATTCTCTTGTCAAAGCTGCTCCCTCCTGCCGCACCACCACAGCAAGCATTGACCCCCTTCCCATCACCTTTTCTATCACCACAACAGGCAGCAACACTCAGCTCCTCACGCCAAGCCACCAGGAGCTGCCTCCCTTCCCAGCTGTCCTTAACTCCTCTCCATTCTTGCTTCATCTTTTTCCCTTTTCCCTGCCATCTTGTGCTGCTGTAAACACCTCACCACTGCAACACCACGCCTTGGAGCCCAATCGTGCTGCTCCCCCTTACTCCTAAGTCCCAACCGAGTACAACTCCCATACTGCATGCCACCTTTTCTTTCCTTTCCATCAAGTGCAGCAGCAGCACAGCTGACCAGGCTCTCTTCTTTACTCTACTCTCCAACCGAGCAGCCCCCTTCCTCACCCCATTTCTTTTTCTGCCACAACGCGTACAACAGCAACAACAGTCAACTGCTCTCCTCACCCCTTTTCTATCTCCTGCATGCAACAACCAACCACCCCCTTTACTACCTGAGCTCAGCCAGGCCACCTTTTCCCTGCTATGCACGACATGCAGCCCCATTTCTTCCTCCCCAACATGCCTCCCTTGCCCTGCTCTCCCCTGCGCACACAACAGCAGTCCCAAGCTACGCCCAGCTCCCCTCCTCTTCCATATTTTCTTCCTCCATTACTCAATACCTGAGCTCCAGCCCTGGACTTCTCCCCATCACGTTTTCTCTTGAGGCAGGCTGCCCATTCTTCCTCTAAGACTCTCCCTGCCTGAGCTACTCAGCCTCTAGCAAACCGAGCTCCCTCCCCATTGCTCCTCACCTCCATTTCAGCTCCCCATCTCAAGCTTTAACCTGAGCTGCCACTACCACACTCCCTCTCTACCGCACTCCCTTGCTGCTCCTCAACTGAGCCCTGCCTCAACTCCTCAAGCCGAGCCACTGCAGTCTCCAATATTCCTCCACGAGCTGCCCAAGAAGCCCAGCTGCTCTGCAAGCTCCACTTCACTGCCCCGAGCTTCCCCCTCTTCTCCCTTCCATTTCTTCAACTCCCGAGCGTGGCAACCAACTTGCCAAGCCTTTGCCACAGTCCCCAAGCTCCTGCCGCAGTTCCCAAGTCCCTGCCGCAGTTGCCAAATCCTTGCCGCAGCTGCCATGCTTTCCCCACCACGACCACTTCTTTCCTCGCTGCGGCAACGCACCTCCCTACCCCGGCAAGCCTCTGTCGTCGCCGGTTTGCTCCTGCCGCTGCCGCCCAATCCCTGCCGTGGCCACCCTTTTGTCTTGCCGCTGCCGCAAACTCTCTGCCACGGCAGGCCATTGCAGCCAAATTCCCTGCCGCGGCAGCCTACCTTCCCTGCCGCAGCTGCCTTTTCCCTGCCGCGGCAGCTCGCGGCAGCAATTTTCTCTGCCGCGGCAGCTCGTGGCAGCCACGCGGCAGACTTTTTCCCACCGCGGCAGCTCGCGGCAACAATTTTCCCCGCCGCGGCAGCACCGCGGCAACCCGTGGCAACCCTTTTCCCTGCCGCGGCAGCGCCACGGCAAGCCTTTCCCCGCCGCGGCAACACTTCCCCTACCGCGGCAACATTCTCTCTGCCACGACAACCTTTTTCTCTGCCGCGACAGCCCGTGGCAGCCGTTGCCGCTGCCATGCTCTTGCCACGGCAGCTGTCGCTGCCCGTTTCCTTTGCCACGGCAGCCCCCGGACTGCCACGACAAGTCGTTGCTCTGCCGCGGCAGGCCGTTCCTGCCGCGACAAGCTTCTACCGTGCCACCCTTTCCTGTCGCGACAACCGTCGCACTTCGCCGCATCCACCGTTTTGCCGCTCCGTCGACTTCATCCTTAATCATGTGTTCACCCCAAAAATTTAAAAACTATCTAATGACACCGATTTCATAATTCTTGCAATTATTTAAATGTTAAGTTTAGAATTAATTTATTCATGAGCATGTTATATATATATGTATATTCCTCTAGCATGGTTAACTTGGTTAATCCCTTGTCGCAACAAAATACATCATGCCATGTTAGTTTCCGAATATATATTTTCGAAACCTTTTTACACCCTAATAATAACAAAAGAGTTTTGAAAACCCTAACACCCTTCTGAGGTCAGTGCATGGTTCTAAATGTTGCATGAGTGTATTTTAGTTCTTGAATGGTTCCTCCTCGCACCGTGGTGATTCGCTGTTTTTCTCGACGTGTAGTTACGACGCGGCGGTACCTCGCGCGCAGGATCCCCGATGTTGTTGTTTCCAGTTTGCGATCGAGTTTCGGCCGATAACGCCAGGCAAGCTCTCCGCCCTTGATCATGTTGAATCCCAGTTTTACAAAATATTATTTTGTTTTCGAACCATGCATGCTATATTTTACCCCTGTTATTTTATGTAGAGTAGATATCACCGACGATAGAAAACCCTAGTCCGACCCCGTAATCCTTGTCGCCTTAGGACTATTGTATTCCGAAGATTTATCGGAAACTTAGGATAGTGTATGTATATATATATATATATATGCTTAGCCCCGCAGTAGATGAATTAGGTTTTCGAAAAGGAAAGGGAAAGCAACACCCCATATTTCATGTGATGAAATATCGAAACGGATCGTCGCGTCCGGTTGTAGAGGTGCATGGAAGGTAGGATATGCATGGGTTGGGATATTCTACCGTGAAATAGTTTGTGAAACCAAACTGAAAATGGAGAAGATTTTGATCCGGGTCGGAGATGAAGGGGGAAATGCAGGGAGCATGTTAAAGAGCGAGGTAAGGCCCGTCGTGGTTCTCGCTGCCCGTTTACGGGAGTGGTGTGGAGTCCTTCTCGGATCACCTAAGGACCTGTCTTAAGTGCCGTTTGGCCAAGTCTTACCGTAGGACCACATGTCCTTTGTGGGAAGGACTTGATCTAGTAGCCGGCCTGGACTAGCATGAACCCGTGGGCAGTTAGTAGAGTGCAGATGGGGTGGGTTACACCCCGAAGAGGGCAAAACCCGTGCTGTAACGAGGTTTAGCTTGCCACAAAGATGGAACACCAACCTCCTCGTAGCGATGATACTGACTCGAGTTAGGTGTGGGACATGTCCATTCTGACGGGTTCGTGGCTGGGTCCACATCGGTGAAGAGTCTCGTTGTACAAGCTCTGGACACATGCGACGTGTAGCATGCCCAGGGGGAACTACATCGTGTGGGTAAAGCCGTACCACCTCTGCAGAGGGTTAAAACTATTCGAATAGCCGCGTCCGCGGTCATGGACGAACTTGGTTAGGCCACACTAAAGTAGTCTGGCTTTCTGAGCCCTAAAACTGTTTCTGGGTTATGGGTTTAAGGACGCGAACCGTCGTGTTCGCAGGGCAGCATGCCAAATTCCCGTTGTAGCGGGAAGTGCGAAGAAGGGTTTCCCCGTGGACTGGGGCAAACCCTAGAATCCCCGTAAGCACAAGGTGAGCAGCGTCTCCCAGTGGAACCGGGTGATTGGGAACCCCGTAAGTACAAGGTGAGCAGCGTCTCCCAGTGGAACCGGACAAGTACCGTGCTTTGCGTTGTAGCGGAAAGCACAAAAGTGGACTCCCCGTTGTAGCGGGTTGAGTGATTTGAGCAAATAATCTCGCCGCGTCGAGATGTTTTTGATAAAATCGCTTTTACATCTATGTATTTATTTCAAATGTAAACTTACTGTCTCGCACAACATGAAACTTAGGATAGAGCCATGTTATTGATAAATTCCGAGCATGATCATATCCGTACTAAACTCCCCGGCGGAGCGCTTGCGAGTACATTCAATGTATTCACCTGGCTTGTTGATTTGGCCAGACCGATGGGCGACCATTCGAAAGCAACAACGGTATCCGCGATAACTAGGGCGAACCCCCAGTCAGTTGCCTGTTGGGAATGGCATATTGATGGGCTCATCACCGCTCGATTTTCCGCTGCAAGATTTCTAGCCGTTGGGCTAAAGGTATAGTTTTTCGATCTTGAAGATCGGATTACGTATTCTACTCTAATAAGTGCGTGTATGATTTTGATACACAGGTAAACTTGTGGGTATCGGCTACTGATCCAGGGACCGGTACCGTAAACACAAGGGCTTATCCGGCCTTAAAACCGGGTGCGCCACACCCTTCCCACAAAGGGCATGTGGACGTACGAAGTGAACTTGGCCGAGCGGCACTTAGGCTCGGTCCTTAACTGATTCGAGCAAGACTGCACATCATCATCTCTTAGTCATGTCACTACATGCTACAACCACTCCTCCGATCTTCACTTATTGTCCTTACCCGAATCAAAATCATCCTCCATTTTAGTTAGGGTTTTGGCAAACAATGCTTTCAACAGTCACCTTGGAAGGCACACGCCTTCCCGAGGGTTTTAATCTCATAACCAAAGGGGGTTTCGCATGAATCAAACAAAATTAGATTTTTCTCTATAGCAAGTCTAAGCATGGCTATTGCCTATATCCTTAATATTCTGCTGGTCGTGCGATGACCGGCTAATTATTACTAGGGTTACAATGATCAAATTTTCGGACCTATGTCATATGCAAATATTGGGTATATCTAGGTCTAACACAAAATATTGTTGATACACACATAGCATGTAGAGTTGCAAATAAAATATTTAAATTTTGACATATATGGGGTTCAACATGTTCAAGATGGGAGTGATTGTAGGCAATGGGGAGAAGATGTGAGGCTGCTCGGGGAGAAGGAGCAAGGAGAAGAGGCAGGCGAGCTTAGAGTGCTCAGGTGATGAAGTAGCTCAGGTGTAGAGGGGGAAACTCAAGCGCGTCTGAGGCAGTGAATTGAAGAAGCAAACCAGGGGAGTAGAGCTCGACTTGGAGCTTATAAAGGGAAGGAACTGGTGCTCATGGCCGGCGGCAACAGAGCTAGCTTTAGCTATAGCAGTAATTAGGCACCGATTTCTTGCTAGGAATGAATGTGCACGATTAGCGTGGCAATAGGGAGCAGTGGCTGGAGGTGGCGTGGCGGGAGGGAGCAATACCACCTACTGTTGAAGAGAAAGGGAGCAGCGTGAAGCACAGGAAGGGTGGCCGGGTTGTGTAGCAGGGAAGGGAAGAAGTATGAGGAGGGAGAAGGAGGTGATGGAGGGTGAGAGCTGTAAATGGGGCTGGGCCCACTTGGAAGAGGGTGAGGGGCATGTCGGTTGGTACATTTGAAGTAGAGCTAGTAAAACGCAGGGAAGAGCAACAGAAAAAGAGAGCAGCTATTTCCCTGGAACTTTGACCGAGTACACAAGAGAAGGATTGGAATGGAGAGAGTGGACTCTTACTGCACGAAAAAGATTAGCTGGGTGCAGATGGCGTTCTATAACAAGCTTAACATATTATTATTATTTTGATCATTTTAGCTAGAACTTAGCAAACTACTGATTGGCTAAAACTCAAGTTTTAAAGTATTGGGAGTTCTTTGAAATTTATGTGGATGGCCAAGCTTATATTTGAGCTAAAAAGGTTGAGGGTCGTCTCTCGGCATTTTTGGACATTCTTCTGATATCCGTAGCTAGGGTTCATTTCATAGAAGAAGACGTCGAGGAGTTGGGCAAGGAGCCTAAGTATTTGGCATATGGACATCATGAAGGATCTGGGCAACGTGGAATAATGATATCCCATATATTTTAGAAGTATATGTAACCCTGATTGGGGTCTAGTTTTTTTTTACCGCTGCTCAGAAGGAGCGAGTTAGGATTCAGAGGGTGTGTGCCAACATGCTCTTGGAAATTCAAGCGTATATAGGATTGCGGCAGAGTGGAATGATGAGTTAGGGTCCTGATTCGTAGTTCGGGAAGAAGGGGTTAGGGTTCTACGCATATGCATATATATAAAAGCAGTATATATGTGCACATACTCATGATATGACATGGCGAAGTAGATGGCAGAAGATCACGTCATTCGGAAGAGGTTCATGACATATATATGTTTCAATTTCACAAAAGCACCGTGTGGATACTTAGCTGCAGTTGTTGGTCTAGGTTGCACCGACTAGGAAAAAGGGGAAGGAGTGCCGAAGGTGTGTTCGTGGTGGGGATGCAAGGGCGAGTAGCCCCGCATGGAGACAAGGTGTAAAGCAAGGTCTATATACCTTGTCGGACAGAGCTTCGTCAAAGCGGAGGTTACGGAAATAGGGACAGGGGTGGAAGATTTTGGCTTGCCTCGCTTTAGGGTTTAGCAGAAGCATGATTTGAATAAAAGTTTTAATCCGGTATATTTTAACTGGCATTATTAGCGAATTTTTTAGCTCTAATTTTTAGGTTTTAGGAAATCAGGATGTGACAGGTATCGAGCGAAAACAATGGAATGATTATACTCTTGACTTGCTCAATAGTCAATATTTTGAAACTATACTAAGGTTGACGGCTCATGTACCGTATCCGGCTACACACATGCCTTTTCTTGGGACAGACGACGTCCGCTAGCTGCCTTCAATAGTGACCTACTCCCTCTGTGTCACCAATGTAGATTGTTTTAGAATTTATGAAAGTGATCAATATAAAAAAAACTTACCAGCATCTACAACACAATTGGTATACTAGATTCGTCATGAGATATTTATTCATAATATAAACTTCGTTTTATTTGAGGAAATATATTTTATAAAAATTGACGGTCAAAGTGTTATTTTTAAGACTACATCGATATCTGAATCGACTTATATCGTGACATGGAAGTAGTATATATAACTCAGAGAAGCGATGAACAGGACAAGGGCAACCAGGAGCAGAAACCCCGTCGCCATTGTTGGACGGAGAAACCCAAAGAAAAGCCCCTCCACTGCCCACCAAGACAAACCAACGCAACCACATCATGAACAACCCTCAACGGCTAACCAAGAGACCTGCGGGATGGGCCACAAGCAACAAAACAAATGCAGGTAGAATAAGGGCTTGTTTGGTTGAGCTTTTACTCTGTCTATCACTGAGGAAATAGTCACCATCCCAAGAGAGATATCTATAGGAAAAATAGAAGATGATGTGGGAGAAGACACTAATGAGGAAGTGCTTGTGTCCTTGTTGAAGAAAAGAGAGAAGCATTTGAAGCGTAAGGCCAAGCCGGTCATAGAAGATAAAGGGTTAAAGAACCTATTTTTTCGTGAGTTCAAGAACACAATGGGGATGATAAATTCAAGTGCTGAATGTTCGTCCCTACCATGAATGAAATCCTGAAGTTGATGGTAGAATGTGGTGTCATTGTAGGGACTAATCTGTTTTTCACTGCACAAAGCTTGTCATGTAGCCTGAGTATAGAGAGTTATTCTTGTTGATTGAAATCAAGCACGGGAGGCTTGATTGGCTATAGATATAGAGGCATTATGCTGAAGGGAGCAAAAAGTAGATCAATTTGTATCCTTAGCATTAGTAACCGTCATGTGTGAACTTTTTATTGCTGCTGTTATGTGTGAACTATCAGGGAGCTATTTGGGTCATGTAACGAACAAAATTATGGTATTAATATTGCTACGATGTGATGTTTAATATTGCTATCATATGGGCATATATGTGCTATGATGTGATGCTTATTGATGCTACCATATTGGGCATATATCTACTATGATGTGATGACTAATGTTGCTGCCATATGGGGCACATATTTGCTACGATGTGATGATTAATGTTGCTACCCTTTGCTGCCATTTTATAGATGAATGGAATTGTCCAAGAGAATGAGGCTACTAAGAGCAAGAAATATCTCACAGAGATGGTGAAGTTGGCGTATCATGCTGCCATTGCAGGAGACATGGCCAATAAATACACTGAGACTTACCTAAATAAACAACCTTATAGGACTTCCAAACAAACATGATATAAATGGGTGATGGAGCAACTTGTTCGCCCTAGAGGTTGCTACAAGATGTTTAAAATGAACCATGAAGTGTTTATGTCATTGCATGATTTGCTAGTGTTTCGGTATCAATTAGTCAACCGTAGAAGTCAACTCACTGGAAGCATTAGCTATGTTCTTGTGGATGGTTGGAGGGGCCTAACCATTCTCTCAAGCTGAAAATCGTTTCTCTCGTTCAACTGAAACAATTCATCGAAAATTCAAAGAAGTGCTTAATTGCTTGTATGCTTTAGGGGACCATATCGTAAGGACTCAAGATCCACATTTGCAACTGTGCATCCAAAAATTCAAGAAGATCGTGTCTATCAAAGGTGTTATTGTTGCAATAGATGGCTCTCACATCAAAGTTATTGTGCCTGCTGCTGATGTCGTTAATGACACATGCCAACATGGGTACACAACTAAAACTACGTTGGCAATTTGTGACTTCAACATGAGGTTTACCTTTTTTGTTGCTGGTTGGCCGGGCTCGATATATGACACATGGGTTTCTAATGTTGTTGTTGTGCGGTATGCAAACAAGTTTCCTAAACCTCTTGATGGTACGAATGACTTGTTTTAATGCTGATGTTGTGCGGTATTAATTATTTTCTATTGTTTCATAATTGTAGAAAAATATTATCTTGTTAATTCTTGTTATCCAAACCGAAAATGATACCTTGCTCCTTCCAAAGGCCACACTTACCACCTACAACACTTTCGTCATGTACGAACACCAAGGGGATGCATAAAGTGTTCAACCATGCTCACTCCTCTCTTCATAATGTGATTGAGTGCTCTTTGGGAGTCCTCAAAAAACAAATGGCGTATCTTGTTGGATGTGCCAAGTTTCTTGCTTCGTACACAAGCAACATCTATTGTGCTCGTATGGCACTTTCAATTTCATTTGAGATAGAAAATTATGTAACAAGGAGTTTGATAAATGTGATGCAGATGAGAATTACATTACCGAAAGTGTACAAGTACCAAGTAGTGGAGGAGATAGCACTATAGGTACACCTGACAAGTTCAACATGAACTCCTTTCGTGCAGAAATTGGCAACTCCTTGTTCAGTGCGAGAGGAGAATAGTTACTTTGTGATCTGGTTAGATGCATGAACAAGTAACATATTTTTGAATAATTACATTATCTATATCTAGTTCCATGACACTGATGAAACATTTGAAATGTTAATTTTTATAAAATTTTCTCGAATTTCTATCATTTATAGGTTAAATAGCACAAAAAAGGCGACTAACGCTAAATCAACGCATAAATAGGCACACAGAGCTCCAGGGGCATGTCATACGTCTTCATTCATAGCCACAACTTACCACAGCTCAACCAAATGGCTGCATATGCTTTTCCATGGCAGATAACAGACAACTACTTTTCCCTAGATACTTTCCTACAAATACTTACCAGAAAGTCACAATTCAACCAAACGGGCCCTAAAAGCCCACATCTCAGACCAGAGAAAACAGAAAACACCAAAAAAAAACCGAAAGCACGCCACCTAGGAGGATCAGATTGGTCATCTGACACCTGAAGAGCTCCTAAATCTCTGAGTTTTGACACTCAATACAGGCCGTAGGAGATTTGTCAAGTCAAATTATATTAAACACGTTCATATCGAGAGTTGGAAAAACAATCTTGCCTAAGATGTCAGCCGACCAATCATGTAAGTTGAAGGACACTATTGTTATAAAAAGAATTTTGTCTAAGGTGTGGCTTGAACGGAACATGTATCTAAGTTCGTCAAACTTGCATAACCTTAGGTGTAGCATACTTAGGTTATGTTTGGTTCAAGGCTACCCTTGTCACAACTAAGTTTAGATATCATGTAGCTTGCCACAAAAGTGTGGCTAACAAAATGAAGCCAAAAGTGTGGCAAAAGTTTACGTCTATGACATATAGACCACATATGCAATAAAATGTGGCAGGCCATAACTGTGGACACATCAAATACACACTAAGGAATTGTGACGCGTCTAAAGTTAGGCGCGGCAAAATGTAGCCGAGAAACAAACATGCCTTTAGGAAAACTAGGGCATGTTTTATTTGCGGCCACAATTGGCCAAATATTAGACAAATAAGTTAGGTAGTGTTTCGTTGCAACCACAATTATGACGTGTCACACTTTTTTTACATTTTACTCTACATGTCATAGATATATTTACAAAATAACTTTTTATCACATGTGTGACTATCAATTTAACCCATTTAAAAACTATAGCTTATCACACTATAACATAAAAGTATGATAGAGTATGGAGAGAAACCAACGTGCCCTTAGTCTGAAACTAAACTGCCCATAATATAGTCATGGCACGGCATCCGCTGGACCTACGGCTGCGCCACTAGGGCTGGGTGCTGAGGTTGTTAATCTTTTCATCCGCAGGCGATAGCCTACCCTAAATTAGCAGTAGTAAATTTAGTTATTGCCACAAAGACCTAGCTGCTTAATCATCTTGTCCGACGCATTTACACGTTAATTAACTGGTTACCTTGCCCCGCCGGTTTCAGGGGAATCTCAATCAGTATTTTTTTAAAAGGTTTGATTTCTTAATTTTGTAGTAGATGAGCACCTGAATCGCTCGATCGTGTTCACTGCTTTTCTGAAGGCGAGATATATAACTGGTTTAATTGATTGTCAAAGTGTCAATCGATCGATGAATGAGAGAGGGAGGCACGTGCTTTTATATCTACGTCGATCCAGCGGTAAGGCTCGCCAGAGCACTGTTGCCGTGATCGATCCAAATGAAACGCAGTTGTCATCGTGCGGCGAACAGTTGTTAGACGGTAACGGCAATAGGAAATTGGCAGTCACATGCATGCATGCATGCATGGCACGGGAGACGTACTGTTACCGTAACACTTGCATATGTCTGCGCACGCACTGAAACAGGGTACGTAAGTACGTAAACACCAGCAGGGCATTCATTGTTCTCAAACTGTACCGACGTATTCAGATGCATACGCATCATGCAATTTAGTTTTGTGTAATATGCGGAGTATCAAATTGTGGATAAACTTTTTTTTTCGATTTTAAAGAATACACATATGAGCACAACACATAACACACACCTAGACGAGCGCACCTTCTAATCGAGTGATAAACTTCCGTGAATCATATTAAGATTTCTAATAATCTTATCCACGTGTGTAAAGGTGAGCATTAAGAATTAACTCCGGGTGGATGGCGTCCGTGCCCCGCCACTCTACCACAGATTATGCGAACAATTCTGTCGTAGCTAGCGTGCTCTAGTAACGTTTTGTCCTGAGCCCGGCATGCACTTGTGCGCAGAGGTAGCGTACGTGCACGGTCATGTATGATGGGAATCTCGTTCAAAGTTACCTAGCTCCATATATAGTGTGCGTACATGCATGCACACGATTGCACGATGCCTGGTCCCAAAATATGGTGTGCAAACTCATAGTACTAGCTAGGCAACGCATTAGTGAGTGCAGTAGCTAGGCTGCTACATCAGGGGCGGCACATCTAACAAACTCCCGTGCTCTCGATCGTACGTACGGCCGGTTGACGCAACCACGCAATTCAAAAGCTAATTAAGCCATGTATGCATGCATGCATGCACATGCAGACAGGTGCACAAGCCTATATACCTAAGGCTACGTACGTACGTATATCAACCTAGCTAGCTATACCTTGCTAGTTGCGGTACATACGAGTCGCATACAGACGTGTGTACATGTATGTGTGTATATATATAGCACGGGTACTGCACTCTGAACGTACGTACGTACGTGTAGGAACCCTGTCGTACAGTGCGCGCGACAAATAACTCAGAGCGACTTAATTAGATCTGCACTCGAGATCTGTCGCCAAGTTGTATTTTCTAACCGCAGCTGGTGCGTACGTACGTGTGTGCGTCTGCAGTCATGATCGATCTGTGGCCACGAGTATTTTCTGATGTGAGAGTGTGTATTGAGATCTGATCCTGCAACATTTGATCGGTACGTATAACACAGATACGGTGGTTGTGCATTCAGGGAGCAACGACCTGCATGCATGCATCGAATGGGGAATGATCAAGATCAGCTTGTTGCAAATCAATTAAGGATCGAAGCAATTTATGTTTGGCAGCCAGAGCCTGGGTCCAGGCCAGGCGGTGGACCGCAAGAATCATGAGCTCGTGTCGGGCCTCGACTCCATCGAGCCCAAACATATGATGTATATATGGCACGGCGCCGTGCCATGCCCAATGGCATATCGGCATGCAGCGTACGTACGTGCGTGCGTTGCGGACGACCGAGCCCAGCCCTGTCCAGTTCGTCACGTTCCACCTACGATCCTTCTCTATTTTAAAATTAACTTCTATTGCAATATTTTCAAAGGGTTCATAATTTACGGCTGTCTGCCGCACTCCAAGCGCGTAGTCAATTCCGATAAGACCGTTCCGACAGGCCTCTCTTTCTTTTTCTTTTCCTTTTCCTTCCCCTCCCATATCACCGGAAGCACCACCGATGACCTCAAAAAAAGAACTTTCAACCAAAACTCATACAACTTCCAACTAAAAATTGAAAAAGCTTTCAACTCCGTAATGCCCTAGCTTTCTACAAGAACGAAACAAACTTTCTACTAAGCACATTGGAGTTCGAACTTGTTCATTGCCTTTCTACAGAAAACATTCTAACTTTATACTCTAGCAAACTGAGACTTTCAACTTCTACAAGAACATTCAAGCTTTCTAGTAAGCACATTGGAGCTTTCAACTCCTGCCAAATCAAATAGTAGAAACAGCAATTGGAGATTCCTGCTGAACAAATCAGAGCTTCCAACTGCCCTTAAAAGAACCAATGTCACCTTAAGAAAACACCAATGCGGCAGCAGCCATCGTTCCATGGCACCCCTAGACGGGGACGAAGAGGCATCCCCCCTTCTCCGGCCAGCGGCACTAGAGGACACGACCGGCGGAGGTGGCGACAGCACATGAAGGCAGAGGCCACCGGCCATGGCGTGGCGGCGAGATTGGGATGGGCGAGATCCCAACGGCATGGCCTCGGTGGGAAAGGTGGGAGGCGGCACGGCTGCCGGCAAAGGGGCCACAGGCGAGGCCGCTACATCCAGCAGAGAGCCAGCCACCAGCGAGCTACTCCGGGCGGTGGCGGTGCTCCCTCGTAGGTGGCGCGTACAGGAGGTTGTGGGGGAGCGTGGAGCCAGGCGAGGAGGTCACCTGTACCGTCGCTGGCGGAGGCATGCTGGCCCACGACCAACAGCCATGAGCACCCGAAGGTGGCGACACCCCATGTGCGGGGTGGTGGTGCCTTGCATCTGAGAGAGAGCGGGTCGGGAGAGGGAGAGACGCATCTGGAAGAAACAAGAAAAGAAATGAGGAAAGGGCAAACAGATGAGGGGAGTAGAGGAAGGGCCGGACAAGACGAAAAAAAATGGAATGGTCGGAATCGACCGTGGCAACGGTTGACCGTAAAAAATGATTTTCGGTATTTTCATTGTGCCACGTCATGTCTGAAATTAAAACCATTAGATTATCGTTAATTAGGAAAACCAGCTATTAGATCGGTCATTTGTTTGAAGGGATATATGGAAATTTCTTTTTTAGGGGATGAAGGGGTGGAAATTTTGATTAACCCCGTACGTGTCGTTTTATGAAATGACTTCTATTCACGAAAAGACACATCTACACCGTTATGGTCATAATGTACCTTTTTCCATGGAAACTGTAGGAAAAACAGTGTTGAATTGCATTCCACTGTTAACTACCACGGCTGTACAATTAATCAAAACACATGTTCTTCACGCTCCTGTACTTCGCAAGCTCAAATACGACATTTTCGCCGCTACAGAGGGGCGGGATCGAGCTCCCCGTTGATCAAGCAACCAACCACGTACATAGATGTGGTGCCCTTGGAGTCCCCCGCAGTGATGGCACAAGAGATACAAGCCGACGCTACATCCTTGGCACCAAGCGACAACCACGCAGATGGATAGGGAATTGCGGCGGCGACAGACGGGTTGAGGCCTCGTTGAGCATTGTCGATGCTTTCAACTTCACGGTTAGGATAAATAATCAACCTGTTAGTACTGACATAACAAAAAGCCTCACGACATATCTCCTCCGGTCGGATGGCGCTACTCCCTAATCGAAGATGCATCTGCATCCTGGCCTCATCTTTCACAAAACGGAGACCTGAAAATATATAAAGGTCCCAGTATGCGGAACCAGCTACCGAACGGCAATAGGTCAGCTTTTAGGCCTTTATTTTTCATAGAGCCCGACCATCCTATGGGAATGACATCCATCGAAGCTGAAGTATACCTTATGTACATCATGTGAAATGTCTATAAGAAGAGGAACAGACGAATCTTCAACAGCAAAAGGCAAACCTACCAGGAGATTGCAGGCTTCATTTTGAGGATATTTTTTTTGCGCAACATGAGTTGACCCCCTTTGTAGACTAATCAACATGTGGATCTCTGAAAGTATATCCACATCCCTAAACTTATGTTAGTAGTTTTGGTTATTAATGACAACCAGATTCGTGTACTAACCATTTTCTTGAGTTTGCAAAGTATATATGGGTTATATTCCACTCCGTGAAGTTACATCAAGAGGATGAACCTAAAAGCCTGTGAAACCCGGGATTGGTGATGCGCGAATGATTTTGGATGGATTCGTGTGATGAAAACAATCAAATCAAGCAAATCATCAATGACCAAGGAGTAGAAGAGGTGAATCCTATATGATCGAGAAGAAGCTTTAGAAGTAAACTTCAAGCGATCAAGATTATGTTCAAGAAGTGAACCACATATGATCGCTGTGAAGTTCAAGAGAAGAAAACGTGTTGACTAAGATGAAGTTCAAGGTGAAATTCAAGATGATGAATATTAGGTCATGAGATGAGCTGTGTATGATCAAGGTCTTGAAGCATGGAGTCCAAGAGAAAATTTTAATATGTGGCTTCAGAAGAGCATGGTAGAGTTTAAAAAATGTGCCACTTATAATTGTGTAATCAAGTGTATTTGATAAGCAATTTTGTGAATTGAATTTTGTGGATTAACCTATTTTCTATGTGTGAGAAAAGTAAGTGTACAAATTAGGTGTCACTGGGTGAGATGGCATCAAGATGATGATCTCACAAAGCTGAAGCAAAGATTGAAATCAAGTGATGATGTTTAGCAATATGCAAGGGTCATCACCACGAGCTTAAGTAGACAAGTGTTAAGAGGCGATGACAACAAGATGAATAAGACAAGTTCAAGTCAAATACCATGTGTGGGAAATGTACTTGAAGCTTGTGGTTCATTAAGTGTTGATGAGCATGTGAAGATGGTCTTCAGGAGAAGACTTTCCCATACGGGTTTATAGGGGAGCAAATTGCTAGATGTCACCGAACAAAAGAGATTGAAGAAAAATCGACTTAGAGCAATGATGATCATCTTCATCAAGCTCAAATGAAATGTTCAAGGAAAATGTCTGATTAGCTAGGTGTTCCTACTTTTACTAGTCTTAAGATATTGGAGGGGAGACCTGGCTATAGAATAAATAGTCGTTCTATCAAAAGAGATTGTCATATAAGTAGGTTGACCGAGGCGCGTGTCGAGTGCTCAAACATTTGCATAAGTTACATCCTCCTCTTTATTGATCTTGGTTTGAATCTTGTGTGATTCAACCATTTCTTTGTTGGTCTTTGATGACTCGGTTGCACTGTTGCGTCGAGGAGGAGAAAATTTTCAATTCAGATCAACTATTTACCTTCTAGTTAGTTTTTCGCTGTGCTGAAATTTGCAATCTCGGAACCTCCGAGATTGAACTCAAAACCTCTGAGTTTAGGTGTTGATTTCTCCTTGTTTGAATCTCATAACCTTCGAGTTTGAGGTCGGAACTTCCAAAATTAGGTTTGGACCCTCCGGCTTTTGATTCACGAAACCTCCAAGATTAGTAGTTGGAACCTCCGAGTTTTATTTTATCTATCCACGCTGATATAGCTATTGGTTTGACTCTTGAAACCTTCGAGTTTGCTTCCGGAACCTCCAAATTTTGTGCAGAATGTGTGTAACTGCTAGTTTTTAGGGTTGACTGTAAGTAGCCACATTTGCCAGCTTGAGGGAAGAGTTGTTGCCCTTGTGATCATTTGTTGAGTCTTTCTTGATGTTCTTCTTCACTTAATAGCCTCTAAGGCATGAGTTGTTGTTGGTAAGGTGTGAGAGGGAGTTGTGCTTTGTGTTACACTTGACGATTGTATTAGTTGCATTGGTTTGAGCTCTCGGCGTCGATTGTGTTCGAGTGAAATTCCGAAAGCTCTCCTAGACGGTTTAGTAGGGTTGAGCTCGGTGATCTCTTCAAGAAGATTGTAAAGAGGACCGAGAACTTGTGAGTGGTTAGTGAACTCACCATCGTTGAGATGGAGGAAGGAACTGTCTGTATTGAGCGTTTCTTGCTAAAGGCAATGATCTTGAGGGAAAAGTTCGATTCGAAGCCAACTTGTTCGTTAGGACAAGCTTCCTTAACAGAAACATAGGATATCGGTGGATATTCAAACTTCAAAAATAAACATCGTTTATGTCACTTGTCTACTTTACTTTCTTATAATCAATATCTTGCTATTTATAATTGTGTAATTGTATTATATAGAAATTATTTTTTTATTATCCTAAGATTGTATTTTTTAGACTTGTTAGTGCACTTAGTTGAGGCTAGACTTTTTACTATTTAATCTTATAAAAATAAGCTTAGTTAAATTCTACACTAAAAATTAATCGAGATTGTAATTATTTTTAAAACGTTTATTCACTTGCTCTGTGCCGACATCCAAGATCTCTCGATTTCTAGATTTTGACTTGTTTCTTTGCGAAACATGTCACCCCGTAATAAAACTTTATTTCTCTTCGGCTTGAAGGCAGTGATCCTGCCATCACCACTTCTAGGAAAAGAAGTTTGCCATGTGATCATGAACCCACAGGTTGGTCACACGATATGATCGGTGGCATAATGGGTTTGGTTGTACCCCCGTGCATGGGAGGCTTTCTGTTATTTATGCATAGGACTGCATGTCTCCTTGCCACTAGATCCTCTCTCAAGTTTTTTCTTAAAAGATCCTCTATCGATCTACAAACGTGTGCTCCTGTATCCTACCAAGTAAACATAGGAAGACAACAATTCAGATACTCCACTATTGTGCCAAGGAGTTGGCGCTAAATTCATGTTGAGTCTATGTTGAGTCTCATCAAGATTGGCCACTATTGGCTGGTATTGCGCTGTTATTGTATTAGGAGTATGCTATATATCTCAACCGGAGAATCATTGTGGCCCAAGCCCCGATCTATGAATTGGTCAAATCATTCGTATGTAGCAATGTGCCCACAGATCACCTGTCTCCAAACATGGTGCCGTGTTAGCCGCTTTAAAATGTGGCCCTCATGGATCTTTATTTTCTCGACGTCGTTGTATCTCCGTACGATTATATACTATTTTTTGAATAACCGTTAGATTTGTAGTTGTACTTGCACGTCATCATACGTGTGAGAATCCAGATCTATGCCAGACAGAAACACTATCGATAAATTATAGGACAACACAAAGGCATTCTCATGCCAACATGTGGAATGTAAGAACGTGCTATAGGCATTGTTTTCTTTTGTTGCAAGAGATGGCGGAAAGAAACAAAAGTAGAATATACCAAATCTAAAATGTGGTATACCACTGTTTCCTTTTTTAACATGTATGTTTTTCTGGCAACACGAGTACAATATCAGCGGTTATATAGGATAGTCGTTGGATATACAAAAGAGGAACAAAAACATGAGGGTTCACTTCTGACCATGGTTTCACTATTTTCAAATAGAGGGTAATCCTTCATGTTGAATAAGGAAATTTACCATACACAACGTGAAGAAATAGGAATGCACCATTATTAATGTACAGTTTCATATTAATATTGCAGTTACTTCTATAATTCGGTGACTCAGGAAAACTGAGTTCAGTTTTTGGGCAAATTTCCACAAACATGGACTAATAGCAAATTAAGTACAACCCGTGGGGCCCACCTGTCAGCGTGAGTATCTATTTTCTACCGTCTAAGGCAAGAAGTGGGCTTTGTGTACGTAATGTGATGTTCCCCCATAACTTTTTTGCCAATCCTGGAGAAGCAGCGATAACCAACACCTCTAGAATGATTGATGTGTTGCAACACCTTCTCCTCCTCTTGAAACCTGCGGAATCTATTGGCCTGAGACGATGAACAGACACGCAACCCCTCTCCTGTGTCCTGTCCATCCTGCGCCGATGGTCTCGTCCATCTCTTCTCGTCATCTTTCCCTGCACCCTCATGTCAGCTTTGCCACATGCAACCTAACCTACCAACCAAACCAGCATCAACACCCACATTACTCTCTCTCTCTCTCTCTCTCTCTCTCTCATCCCTCTTTATCTCTCTCTCTCTATCCCCCCAAGACTACGTCCTTCCAAGCAAAAAGAAAATGTGGAGGATATAAGCATGTCATCATTTGAAGCTGATGGATGATAACATGGTGGTGCTGAAGAAAACCTTCTGAATTAATTCTTCCACTGGCTGGAGTTCAATTTGGTCACAGTGATCTGACCTGTGAGCCCCAAAGGAAACAGGTCCCTGCAGGCTTTCCATGGACATTGTTAAGCGAGATCAGGTGGAGGACCAGCACAATCCACAAGTGATATACATTGGGAAGAAGACTAGGAGGAGATGGAAGATGAGATTGTAGATGGTGGCCCTGGAGCATCCCAAACTGGCGCCGGTTCTTGGAGCAGTGCACAGCCAACCATGCACCACCTACACAGCCCTCCAAAATTCACAAGGAGATCATATACCAACCCCGGCTGGCCGTGTTTGGAAAGTAAGAATGCTGTGAAATCTAACGGAGACGTATTGGTGAATTGACGTGTTACTGAGTTCGTGATGATGCAGAGATTTAAGGCCCAATGATGCAGGGGAGAAAGAAAGCTGGGAGCCAGGGAGTGGGGAACAGACAAAAGGAGGCCGGAGGCCATACTCCAGACGCAACAGGTCTGTGGATGGAATGGACCCCCACGGCCTTTTCCGGTGCTTGAGGCTGCAGGGTAACGGGAGGCAGCGGCGGCAGCGGCGGCAGCAGCAGCAGAAGCAGCAACAGCAACCGTCTGTGCACACTCCTTCACCTCAGAAACCCCACAGCTCCATTATTGTAGTACGGAGTACAATCACTTTGACCATTGGTCTCCTCCACCTTCGCTCCACCTCACCGTCCCCGTCACCCTGCACTGATGGCGTGTTTGCCTGCGTGCGTTGGGTGCCGACCTGCTCGAGTTTGCTTGGAACGCTTTCAAATTCGTTTTCAAAGGAATAGCTCAGAGTTGCGATAGGCGCTAAAGCACCGGCGTTTAGACCCTAGGCGATACGGCTTCTTATAATTGAAGAAAAGTTTGATAAGATATTCCGTTTTAATTTGCTATTTGATAAAATACTCCTTCATATGTTATTGGAAGATAAACTCCCGACCCTACGTGTCAATGATACATAATGGAACATTTTATCAGACAAACAGTTTTCATGTGGAATTCTGACGTTCTCGGTGCATGCCAAGGGAGACGACTATTTTTTATTTATTCGAGTGCCTCGTGTCCTTTTGCTGTGTCAGCCTGTGGTAATCTCTTCAATACGGATATAATTTGCATTGCCCATGGCCAGGTCTGGAATAGAATTATAGAAATGATTCAGTGTTTTGGGCCCTGAATTGCACACTTATCCAGCCCTGCCAACATAAGTTGGCCCAACGAACCCAGCGAGTTTTCAGCCTGGCCCACCAAAACCCGAAAGATCTCTATTCCAGCTTTACAAGCAAGTTCAGCTGCCCAACTAGAAAACAAATTCTACCCTGGAACTAAAATCAAAGCACGGTCGACCAGCTGCAAGACGCACGCCACAGCGGCAGCAGTACATAACAATTCAGGTTTCACGATCTGTTGACAATCAGCAGCCTGTTGCTCATGATGCAGAATATGGAGCGGCTCCAAGGAAGGATTCGAGTGCTGCCAGATGTTTTCTCAGGAAGCTGTATACTGACTCGGTGCTTACCGCGGTTACCCGAGCAACCATGCCAGTTCCCTGGGGCAATTGAAAAACAGATGTTTTCAGTATCTCTGAGCCAAACGTGCAGATTAGCTATGGTTGTAGTACTGCACGAAGATGGGGCAGCAACTAACCGTGCGGCCAAATGGACTGCAAGAGGCAATGAGTAGAGGCCTCTGGGGATGTAGCGGCTGTGGCCTTGCAGTGTAGCGACCTCCGCCAGAGGTGGGAGGGCGCAATTGTACAGACATCATCTTCTTTACTTCATCTTGCATCTGATCCTGTATGTACTTCAACTTTGGCCTACAAAGGGAAAGCATCAACAACATATATAGTTCAAATTTTGGCAGTCAACCTTCCAGCAGGCACATGATAATGTAGTCAAATGCGGAATCCTGATTCCCACAATTTCATGGGCTGATTCTTGTTTAATACTTTATCAAACCTAACTAAGCAGTGCATAAGCTGTTCTAAATGTCATATCTTCAAAGGTCGAAAATACTTATGTGGAAGGAAAAACGTAAGTGTTAGATGACCTTACCCCAGTAATACAACCATTGCAAAGACGTTGTATTCCTGCATCCGCTCAGCTATACTACAATTTGAGCCTTGCTCCAATAGAACCTGTTCAGACAAAAACAAGGGTAAGATGCAACAATGTTAGGCAAAGTAAAGATTCAAACAGAGATGAATTGGCTTAATCAGGACAAATCCCAGGAGAAGGGATAATTTTTTACGGAGTCAATGAAGAGAGGCTGATCTTCTTCCGAAAGAATATGATTGACACTCTTGTAGGAGTTGAAGTCCCATTTTTCTCCACTCTCATACCGGCCACTTGTAAACCAATCTACAATGACCAAGTTTGAATTGCAAGATACATGAAACACTTGCTTCTGGTAGTATCGAGCGGTTTGAGAAACAGGTTACAGGATCTGGAATAACTGCAAGGAGTGCATCTTTTCCAACCGTTGCCTACTGCATGTAACAAATTATCGTTATGGATTTTGTCTTAAAAAAGACTGAAGCACCCAACTTAGAAATCAAGGGCTAAAGATGCATCAATTTCCTTTGAAGAACCATTACCTCTAGTACCTGCTCAGAACATTTTAAATCCACAGCCTTGTAAACCTGCACATATACTTGACGATCAGGAGACAAACAGAGATTTCTTGGAACATAGCTTAACAGTTAACATTTGGTGATTGAGCTTGTTAATACACTGACCACAGAGGTATGGTAGTAATTCAGTACAAGGGTTTCCTAAACAAGCTAACAGTAGAAATCGGAAGTCATAGCAAGAAAATGTTATCAACTAGCTACTTCTCTTGCTTCAGTAAAAAAAACGTTTCATGATAGAACAAACCCATTTATTTCAGAACCAATATTTGGATCCAACTCCAAACTTGGAGAAGAAAAGGTACTTTCAAGAGTATCTTGATGTAAATAACTTGACATTTGACACCCGCCAAGTTATACGTATTTAGAAGCACATTGCCGGACACTTGACACCGTCAAGTCTTCGGTCGAACTTAATTGAGCAAGCAAACTAACTGACACTAGAACATAACAAGTAGAAATCACCTTACAAAACCTGTACTGCGATGTATCCACCAAGTCATGAATGGAGCCTTAATTGAGCAACCACAGGAAGCTAATTCTAGCAACCGTAAGTGGTTGTACAAGAAAAGGGAAAAAAAGAGAGGAGGCAGTATAAAACGGGCGAGGAGACCTTGGTGGAGGCCTGCGTCGTCATCGCCGCCGTGCACCCGTCGCCGACGCTCACCTCGCATGAGATCCTATCCCCCTGCAACACAACACACTACCTTGGCTTCCTTCCTGGCTGCAAGCAACAGTTGGTGCCCCGAGAGAAGTAGAGGAAGGGGAGGAGAGGAGGCTCACGGAGACGATGCCGCCGCCGTAGGTGAGGGCGAAGAGCCAGACGGCGCCGGAGGAGGCGGGCCCCACCTTGGAGGGGACGATGATCTTGAGGGGGTACTTGGCGAAGCACCTGGTGACGGCCGACCGCCCCCTCACCTTCTCCACTCGCACCACCCCCGTCGCCGTCGCGGACGCCATCGCCGCCGGCGCTGCGTCCACGGCCGGTTCCATTCCACCCGAGAGGCCCAACTACTTCTCTTACGTGGGCCGGTCAATAGTGACTTCGCAGCGTAGCTTAAGAAATAAAGTCGTCGGATATTACGTGCTACTACTAAACATCACGTCGCAGGTTCGACCTCTTTCTCCAGTTCTTTTTTCATTCGTTTTTCTTTCTTTTTTTCTGCTATGTTTAGTTGTCTGGCTGACTGGCTTTTTACTTTTTCCTTTTCTTACTTTTTCTTTTGTATTTTAAGTCGTAGTTTGTGTTTTCTTATGTATCCCATCATATAATTTTTTCTATCGTATCTTTTTTCGCTTTCTCTTGTTATCTGATTGGTGATCAATATTTAACCTTATGTACACCGTGATGCAATATTGGAACAAGACTCTCTTTGATATATTTTCATGATTTTTTTTTGTGTTTTTTAAGAATGTTTCGCTCATAATTTTTCTATCCCACCAATAGCTATAACTTATTCTAACAATGAGTGATTTTATACTGTTCGACGTGAGAATACAAGATCGACAAAATTCTCGACTTCAATATTTGGAACATAGACCAATTTTCTCGAACTAGAAAAACATTGTTTTGAAGTCAATAGAACATTTTCGTGAACTATCATACATTTTCTTTTTTTTCCTCACAAAAATTAGAACATTTTTCTTTGAATAACAAAACATTTTTCACAAGCTAGTGAACAATTTGGTTGAGATATATTGACATTTTTCATGAACAATCAGAACATTTTAAGAGAAAATGTTATTTCATACGGAACATTTTTAAAATCTCTTTGAACAGTTCTAGTGAACTACATGAACATTTCTAAAAAGACAGTGATAATATTTTTATTTCAGTTTCACTAAGAGTGTTGGAGTATATTCCGTGTTATCTTGATTTGTTCCTCTAGTGTCTTATTTTTGTTCCTATAGTACAGAAATATTCCATTAATACTTCCGATTTGTTCTTCCTATTTTTTAAAATGTAAAGTGAGGTTTCGTTCGAAACATCTCGTCATAACGACAATCTAGGTTCAAGCAAACAGTGTTTTAAACGCTCTGTTTGAAAGCTAGGACCATCTGAAATTTCATTTTTTCCATAGATACGCACGTGCATTGCAAGGGCCAGGGAAAGCATGAGCGGCGCGACCAGAAAGCGATTGCTCGCTTCGCGTGGGGAAAAAGGGGAAAGGAAATCGCTATTTGCTGGGTCATGGGCCAGTCCAAGGCAGTGAAGGCGGTGAGCGCAGAGCTCTTATTACCCGCGATGAGCGGTACAAAGGGGCACCCCTCCGGCAAGCCCAACCCAGTTTGAAATTTCAGCGGATTCTGGGCCGGGCTCCAAAAATCGAAGATTGGGCTTAAACAGCGTGTGCTTAAACAGTATGGGCTGCATTGGGCCAAGCCGTCAAGGAGCTCGGCTGGGCTGGCCTTTTACTTTTGCAATTTTTTGAGGATTTTTTTCTGGCCACTAGTATTATTTGCAATTACTTCTTCAGTCTCACAATGTAAGAAGTATTTTAATTGGTTAAGATAAAGTTTTAACCATCAATTATATTATATTAATAATTTAGTGATACAAAGTCACAACAATAAATAAATATGTTTAAATATAAATCTGGCAATATTAATTTTTTATCACATAAATCATATACTAATAATGTAATTATTTATTTTAACTAATTAAAATATGTATCTCATTTTTTAGCGGAGAGTAGTATTTTTGGTTGGAAGAAATCCTCGCACCTAGTGGAGCACCCACCGAGTGATGAGTACGGTGTCGTGCCACGTCTGGCGCGCGACCAACTCCAGCCACTAAAACACCGACCACGCGCCACGTTCCGTGGTCTCCGATCCGACGGACCAGCGGAGCAGACGCGGACGCACATGGCGCGCAGAAGAGACTAGTGCTACGCCAGTACTGGACAAGTCACCTTATCTATCTTTCGGCTCAGCGTCGTCGAACCGTCTCCGAGCGTGGTGCGCGCGCGTGCGCCATGGCCATGAGCGCGGCCACCGCCGCTACGCTCCTCCCGAGGCCCATCCCCGGCGCCCCCCGCCTCGCCTCCTCCCCCGACCACCCCTCGGCAGCTCACAGAAGGAGCCGTCTCGTCGCCGTCAGGTACGGGAACCAAACCCCACAGCTCCGCCGATTGCTGGGCCCCGGCTCTCGTGTGGACGCACACCAGGTGTTCGATCAATTGCTCTCGTACCATGTGCACTGCCAAACAGTGGTGATTCATTTTCTGTAGCTCGCCACGATGAGCAGGCAGCTTAATATTGCCCATTCTTCCGTAGTTTAGCGGCCTATCAGGTCCCCATTAATTGTCGCGATAATACATGGTGGTTTACTTTGGTAGCGGCAAATTGTACCAGTGGTAGTGCTTGTTGCTTCGGAGATTCCCAGGTTTGGCTGCTACAGAGTATTCATCCGTGCCTAGCCCTTATTGGTGGTGTTTATGCAGATGCCAATCGCCCGGCGTCGACAAAACCAAGCCCAAGAGGAGGTTGTTTGACAACGCCAGCAATCTTCTTACTAATTTGCTCGCTGGCGGCAGCCTCAGGAATATGCCGGTCGCCGAAGGTGCTGTCACTGATCTGTTCGACCGGCCCCTTTTCTATTCACTCTATGATTGGTTCCTCGAGGTGCTTATCCCCTTCTGTCTCGCATTACTCATACCCCTTTTTTAGTGCAGCGCTTAATTCTGCTTAACGGAAACATGTATTGGTTACACTCTGTGAAGATTAGATTAGATACACATGTTTATATGATATTCAATGGAAAACTACCTATGTGTATTTGCTATCCAAACGGAAGTGTAGGTACATGGCATAATTCCTCAAATTTAGTAATGTTGACCAGATGACCACTTTAATGTTATCATCTGAATGCCATTTTTGAACTCCATATTCAAACCCCATTTATGTAGAATCATGTCATTGATTTTCCTCTCTTCAAGTCTCTATATATGCAGTGTCCGATGCACATTACACCCTCTCAGAAAATAGCAAGCTAAACCTGTTGTTTGTTGATATCTCAGCTTGAGCTTGACAATTGTCCCAACATCATTTAAGAGGGCCTTCATCAACACTAAAACTAACTTCTTGATTTAGTATATGTACGTGCACCATACAAGTCATAGAACCTGAAGTACATGACCAGATACAAAAGCAGCAGCAGCATAACAAGATGGGATTGTAATAGTTCATGTATGTTCTTTTGTTCCAGTTGTGTTGCTGTGATGATGTAGTTTTCATTTGATTCAAAACACGCATGAAATTAGTAACTTCCTTATAGTTAGGTTCATAATCAAGCAACTACGAGGAGAAATGCTATACTAACATATATCCTGATATACTTGCAGCATGGCTCTGTCTATAAACTTGCTTTTGGACCCAAATCATTTGTCGTTGTCTCCGATCCTATTGTTGCTAGATACATCCTCCGAGAAAATGCTTTCTGTTATGATAAGGTATGTTTTCTAATACTGTGTGAACATATGTAATTGAATACGCAGATCATCTAAAACTCTAGATAAACTCAGACTATAATGACTGGCCACCTTATTTGTAGCATCTGTTGCTTTCCCGCGACAGAATTGCGCATATAACAATATTCAATACACGTCAGGGATAACTGGCGGATTAGTTTGGTAGGTTTCTTTCTTACATATTTTTCTACTTGAAATCAGGGAGTTCTCGCTGAAATTCTAGAACCAATAATGGGGAAGGGTCTTATACCTGCTGACCTTGATACCTGGAAGCAAAGGAGAAAAGGTTAGAAAGGTTGGATTTTGAATCTTAGTTGCGTACTCTTAAGCTTTCCCTGAGTGCAGTCACATACTTCATGTTTCTGTACACTATTCTAAGGCCATGCTGTTAGGCAGTATAAGCAGGTTGACCATTGTCCAGTGATATGTCAAGGTCAACTTATTTAAAAAAAATCAAGGTCAACTTTTTTGTAATAAAAAATAGCAGGTCCAGTCAGGCAAATTGGTCCTAGGGTTCTTCAGACCGTTGAATCAGCTAGCATGATTTATTAAATATTTTTTAATACAACCATTAATAGTAGTTACCTTTATGGCGGAATTGGTCAACATAATCAAACTGTCGCAGAGCTAATGTGAACATCATGTTTGCATTCACAGAATGTTTTGCTGATGGTGCACCTTGTCCATTCTGTGTGTTCTGCAGTTATAACACCTGGGTTCCATGCCTTATTCATAGAAGCTATGGTAAGAGTATTTACCAAATGTTCGGAGAGAACAATATTGAAGCTTGAAGAACTTATTGAAAAGGGAGACCATGGAGGCAAATCCACCATAGTGAACCTCGAAGAGGAATTCTCCAATTTGGCTCTTGACATAATTGGCTTGGGAGTGTTCAATTTTGATTTCGACTCGGTTACTAAGGAGTCTCCTGTAATCAAGGTTGGTGTAATATCACAAACATAGTTATAATAGCTGATGATCATTTGTTCAGGGGAAATGCTTCCATGGTCTGGTTTTGTAAGGTTGAGTAAAAGTACAGAAGAATACTGATCTTGCATGTCTATGATGAGTAGACATGACTGATGCTTTTCTGCTAATTTTGTCGACCCTTCTTTGGGGGTTTCTATTTCTGTTGTGTAGGCAGTGTATGGAACTCTTTTTGAAGCTGAGCATCGATCCACCTTTTACATCCCTTATTGGAATCTTCCTTTAACTAAATGGATAGTTCCAAGACAGAGGAAGTTCCACAGTGACCTCAAAGTTATCAATGATTGCCTTGATAATCTTATTAAAAATGCTAAAGAGACAAGACAGGTTTGTGCCAGCCGAAAGTTTATTCATACATGGTGACATTTTCTGGAACCTGTAGTGTTGACATTGCTTAATATAGGAAGCTGATGTGGAAAAACTCCAGCAGAGAGACTACTCATCGTTGAAGGTTGGCTGCTATTCCTCCTTACTTTCTTGGTTCATGCTATGTCGTAAGAATTGCCTTATAGAACATCTATGGAATTTTGGCAGTTGCGTGATATTTGCGATTATTTTTGTAGGATGTCAGTTTGCTGAGGTTCCTTGTTGACATGCGGGGAGCTGATGTTGATGATCGCCAGGTAAATCACCCATGTTATGTTGTAAGAATGGATCATCTATAACTTGTACTATATTATACCGTTTATTTCATCCAGCACAAGGCAAATAAGTTGACAAATTTCATGGTTTGTGATAGCTTCGAGATGATCTTATGACAATGCTTATCGCTGGACATGAAACAACTGCGGCTGTGCTGACATGGTCTGTTTATCTACTGGCCCAGGTACACAAATGTTTTCACTTTTCACTGGCATGGACAGATTGTTAAATATAAGTTGCCTAGTTGACTTGAATATCATATAATCATAATGTATTGTGATGCAGAACCCCACCAAGATGAGAAAAGCCCAGGCAGAGGTTGATTCTGTACTCAGCAACGGGGCAATTACAGCAGACAAGCTCAAGAAATTGGAGTATGTTACTATTTATGTTACCATTTCTTGTGAATTGAACTATGTTTGATTCTTCTATACACCATTTTTGTAGGTTAAAGTGTATAGTTCTAAACATTTTCATCATATTGTTTGCAATGGCGTATCATATGCATGCAAAATCAACAGCCTTTCTAATATTCCATGTAGTGTTAGTAAGAGTTTGTTCCTGCTCTACTTTTTACTCATGTGTACATCTAATTTTCTCTGTAATCACTGACTATATTAATGTGTAACAAATATTTTTCAATTTCACATACTATATTCATGCTGTGCTCTAGGTACATAAGATTGATCATTGTTGAAGCTCTTCGCTTGTATCCTCAACCACCATTGTTAATCAGGCGTGCTCTCCGACCAGATAAATTGCCAGGTACTGTCTTCTCCTTAATGTCTACAGCTTTCCCCAACAATCCGAAAAGGTGAGTTATGGTTGCAAGGTAATTAGCAAGACATATGCCAGATATCGAAGGGCATGTTATGCGACGGTGCCATTTAGCAGCACAGGAATTCATATTAAATTATACTTCTATTCTCCTTTTTCATGCGTAGTGAAATTGTTGCTATTCAACATTTGCATCCTAAGTTCTCATCTTCTGAAAATTTATGCACATAAATTCGTAGGTGGGTACAATGGAGCAAAAGAGGGATATGAAATACCAGCTGGAACCGATATATTTCTTTCGGTAAGATGGGCAATTGGCAAATTTAAGTGGTGGTTTCTTTCAAATATTCATAATGCCTACCAACATAAACTGCCTTTAGGATAAGTTTGTCACGGGTATACTGGTTTGCGAATGCTGAAATATAAATGACTCCAAACTTGATTCTGTTCTCCTTGGAAGTTTGTCTTATGTAAAATGCTTGCACTGCAGATATACAATCTCCACAGATCTCCATACTTTTGGGATCGGCCAAATGAGTTTGAACCAGAGAGATTTACAGTTCCAAAGATGGATGAGAGCATAGAAGGGTGGGCTGGGTTTGATCCTGACCGGAGTCCTGGCGCCATGTATCCCAATGAGGTATACGTTAACAATGGTCCCTTCATTCTTTCCACTACTGATTAGACTTATTTCTCTAAAAATAAGATCATATTAAACTTCTCTTATCAGATTATAGCAGACTTTGCTTTCCTTCCCTTCGGTGGAGGACCCCGCAAATGCGTGGGAGACCAATTCGCGCTCCTCGAGTCAACAGTAGCCCTGGCTCTGCTATTGCAAAAGTTCGATGTAGAGCTGCGAGGCTCACCCGATGAAGTGGAGATGGTGACAGGCGCGACGATTCACACGAAGAACGGATTGTGGTGCAGACTGAGGAAAAGGACTTGATCAAGCATAACTATGCACCAAAAAGCTTTGCTTATTATTGACTTCTCACACCATATGCTGTAGCCGAGTAAAGCAGGTTCATGTACATGGTAACATCTCTTGGTAGCTTTAGGGGCATCAATTCTATGCACCACCATCACCTGGCATATGGGTGCAAATGGTGCGTGCTGTATGCGTCCACCTGAACAGAACTGCAGTACGCTCCATGCCAAGTTGACTAGATTTTTGTGATAGAGAAAGTCACTGTATGTCTCACCTAGGTGCCCGGTTTCGTCTGAACTCAAATAACCTGATCTGTGCTGTGGCCGCGTGCCATTGGATAGTTCTTGGCATGGAAGCAAGGTAGGTTTCAGTCATGTTGTACCGTGTTGCAGTGGGATGCATGCTGTCCAGGAAACAAGAAGACCACCGAATTAAAGCCAACAGACCGATGCTGATAACGACGGGGTAAGCTACTCTTCTTTTCAACCATGGACGCCGTGAGGTCGTATACCCTATTTATTATTATATACCATGTATCTCTGCCTCTCTTTTGACGGCGAATTTTTTTTTAGGTTGGGGTTGAATTCTGCTGTATATGTTGCTTCATTTGGAGCCCAAAACCGCACGTTTTTGCGACCTTCTGCGGTCAGCAAATTCGCTGTCGTACGAGCTGTATGCATGGTAAGGACAATCGGGTCCTTTTAAACAAATCTGTGCGGACAACAAAAGCCTAATTTACCTTCGTTTTAGGGCCTGTTCGGTTGGGCTGTGGCTGTTGACAAAGCTGCTGTTGGCTAGCTGTCTAGAAAAGCTGCTGTAGCTGTGGGAAAGTGAACATATAGCTTTTGGTTTATCCAAATCATCTATAGCATTTTGTAAAATGAGCACAGAAGCTTCAATACATTGCAAAAAGCTGGCAGAAGGCAGCTTTTCCAAACAGCTGAATTTGCACTGCAAAGCCCACAGCTACCGTTGGCAAAAGCTGCTGAAAAGCTGGCCGTTTGGTTGGGCAGCAACTTTTTCCAGTGAAAAGCTGCTGAAAAGCCCAACCAAACACCACCTTACTCTGCTTGATATGATTGCTACACCATCTGTCTTTGAATATAGATCGCCGCGGGCAATCATGGATTTATATACGCTGAAAGTATTATTCTATAATGAATTTACTGATAGCAAATTCATGTTCTAAAATATCTTCTAGTTTGCAATTTCCAATTATTAGATTTCTGTGAAATTTCAGATTTTTTAAATGGAAACGGACCAGGTTCCATTTTGAGGGACGGTTTGGGTTTTCGAAAACTCAGCTGCAGGTTGGGTTACTATAATTGGTTCTGGCAAAGAAGACAAAGTAGCAACCACCCAAATGTGACGTTGATCTGCCGTGTTATTTGCACATCATCGGATGCTTACACCCTAAGCACTCTCGACGAGACTCGGAGCCTGTGGTAATTAAGCAAAGTTTCACTCCTTTGACCACGTACGGGTAGTGTGACTCTTCTTCCTGCTATTAAATAGCAAAGCTAAGTTTGAGGTTTAGCTACCGAACTACCCTAAGCAATACTATTATTTTTATAGAATTACACAAATTTTGGAGGGATTAAGGTTCACCTTGACTCTAACAAAGCTATGCGCCATTGCGTGTGTAAACCAAATTGATCCACACCAAAAGAGTATATAAAAGCACTAAACTATCTTGTTATCGGTAATCTTCGTGCCTCCGGTAAACTAGTGTACCATTCTAAAACTCAAAAGGGCAATCCCAAAAAATCAAAAAATTCCCAAACTTTGTTTGAATTCTAAAACTCGTCTGGAAACACCGGGCGGTAAAATCCTGGTCCCTGGTCCCCCGGTACCAAACGGTAACCAAAACCTTGCTCTCGATCAACGCACAATATATATGCACATGCATGAAGGAATTGTGGAAAATGGAGCTGCCGCACAAGTCTGACTTGAATTTTTCAACCGGACTAGATCGTAGGGTGTGTAGCCTTTCAACGTGTATCCTTGGCAACCACCCTACTCTTTACTTGGATGCTCTAGGACTAGAGAAGTTTGGGGTAGTTATACTGGTTAGGCATCTTGCGTTCTTGACCAAGTCCCACTTGCTTCCTTCCCACCTATCAAGGTTTGAAAGGTCCTGATCTCATTGGGCCCCAGTGCACACCAAATCCTAACCAAACCCTATCCTTTTCTCATCCTTTCTTTTGTATTACCCTAAGCTCACATGTGGTAAAATGGTGATGCTCAATTGCTGATAGGAATATATGTGTACTCTAATGCCAGGATCAACAGGTCATTTTCTGACTTACATTTCACATATATCTTGCATCGACAGAAAAGTTATCTCTCGTATATTTTCTTTCGGAAGAAGAAAATGAATGGGTGGCTAGGTGAAACTAGCCAACCAATTGATAAAATAGCCGTGAGGACCTGATTTTAGGCCGGCTAGCTCACCACCCGTGGTGCTAGTCGGTAAGACCTGAGTAGCTATATTATCATCCCTCCTATATCTAAAGGCATGCAAAATGGTATTGTGTCAGCCATCTCTTCTTCACATCAGAGATAGAAATTTTGCAAACATGGAGGAGTGAGAACATAACCATCTCTTCTTAAGCACAAGACTCGGGAAATATGAGTGATGACAACAACAATATATAAAGAGTCAACAGAGGATGCCAGTCTCTACTATTGTACTAGCTGCCTAGTGTACATTATAACCCAACATGACAAATGTTTCTAGCATGTTTTTGTTCCCTCGTTTCATAGAAAAACTAAGCTATATAAGCCGTGCAAATCGTATAATCAAAGAGAAGCGACAGTGAGAAGACTAGAGCAGTCCTCCATCTCCGACCGGTGAGACTGCTGGTTCTCCTCGCCTCCAACCACCGCTCTGACGAGGGGAGGCGGGGGAGCTCCAGATCTAGGCCGGTGTGTAGTTTTAGTACCCTCCCCGAGGAGTTGGGGTAGGGCTTGGGGGCAACGTCCTTGTGTTTGGCTTCTGCGGTGGCGAGGCGGTGCACCTAAGTAAGGTTTCCTAGCTCCCTCGTCTCAGCAGTTTCTCCTTCAGTGGCATGCACGGAGATTGCGACACCGCCTACAATAACGGTCCTCCTGCTTCATCTCCATTTCGGTGGTGACCCAACCATTACCGTCGAGGGGCTAGTGAGATTACGTACCTTGCGGTTTTGGGGTTCCAGACCTTACGAGGATTTTTGGTTGTTTCTTTGATCCGTTTTTAGTTGTGGTGTTTTCGGTGCCTTTCTCTGATTTCCTGGCGTGATGGCAATAGAGCTTCTCCTGCCTTGCCTAGGGATCGTCCTCAGTCATCGCTCGTTCATCATGTCTACAGTTATATCCCCTTTGGCGAGCTACTCTTGTGGCATTTGAAACTTCTATAGCTATTCTAGGCTTACGTAGGTTGGATCTTTGGCTAGTTCACCGGCGCCGTTGGGTTGCCTCGAGATGCGACAGGAGCGACGAGGAAGATAACCCTTGAGAGTTGTAATTTTGGTTTTATGCTCAGGCTTTCATGTATTGGTGTACGGTTTTCCTTATCAAATAAAATCAGATATGCCTCCTAAAAAAGAAACTAAGTCATATGTGATAGTTCAATTTTCAGTTGAATTGATAGGTGTTGATACGTGTGGAAATCTTTATGGACTGCAAATTACACATTAGTTAACCATATATAGAATGTAGCAATAATTAAGCGTTCATTAAACAAATGCAGGAGATAGCAGGAACCATAGGCTCTAGAGATGTTAATTAGAAGGAAGCATGTGAGGGGGAGAATAGTACGGCGAGAAAAGAACATCTAGTCAACTCTTTGACTCATGCTGTCACGTCAGCTCCCACGTCACAGCTCCGTCCGCATCCGCAAGTGGGTCCCACCGCTGCCAAGCTGCGCTGCTCTTTCGGCTGCCATTAGCTGAGCCGAGCCGATCTGGCCGGCTCGTACTTACGGTTCGCTCGGTGGCGCCAAATGATATGATTAATTGATCATCTCTCGCTCTCTTTTACATAGCTCGCAACCTGAATTTTTTTTCCCTGTGTTAACTTACACACTTCTTAACTATAACATTTTGAAATGTTAGATGAAAAAAAATCGTGGCCATATGTACACATAAGGTGTTTTATGTTGTGAGCTCAAAAAACGTACCCCTGATAACCCTAGCTATTGGTAGTCACGATCCCGTTGAACGGATTGAGACCACCAACCAAACAGTCTAGTTTCGTTTGACCTTCAGCGAACAAATAAAGGTGGCAGACGGGTGGAGACTCTTGCTTAATTTAGAGCCTGACATTTTGTGTCGCACACCAAATCTTGTTGACCGTTGCAACCACCCTTCCCTCCTCTCGCCCAGCAGCAGCAACAACTAGACATCTATGTATTATTTCCTTCGCACCAACATGTCTGAACTCTATTTCGCACGCTCGTACAAGTTTCGAAACCTAAATATGCAATTCTAAAGTTTCAGGGACCAACTAGCAGAAACTTGACTAACCCTATTGGCATAGTTTTTCTTGTTAGGAAGCGCTTAGGCTATACTAACATAAATTAAAAATTTCTATCACGTTAAATATGAACCACTTTGGTTTTAGATCACAAGATTATCACTAGACACGCAAAGCAGCGAAAACAAAGTTGGTGTAGCGCGTCGTCATAGTCGTAGCCGTACTGACTCCCCGCGGTTCCTCCTGGAAATAGTTGGTCATCCTAACATCGAAGCTTTGCAACAATGCCTCCAAAGTATCCACATGTACAGGAAAGAAACATCACGCGACGCGCCGGAGTGCTAGCTTTGGGTAGTGCAGTTTGGGCGTGAAAGGGGTGGTGGCTAGGGTTTCGAGAATTCTGAACTAACGTGACCCTAATGCCAACACCCCCTTTCTTTATATAAACATCCTCAGAGGCCCGTTATAACTCGAGGCCCAATAAAATTCGGATCTTAATTCGAATTGGGTCTCAACCTTTTAAGCGTGCGACCATATAGATTCATGTGTATTTAGACACGATGGGAGTACTCCTACTCGGTCACTAACTGATAGTGGCTCCTAGCAGGACGTGGTAGCTCCTAAATGTACATAAAGATCAAATCGGACGGATCTCTACAATGTTCAATCATATGTATTCCCTTCGCCTCATGATATCGGTCAAACCCAAGGCGAGTATATGTCATCCTTGTTTGGATAGCTTGACCACCTTTTCTCGACCACGTGACTTGGGATTCTTGTTTGTGGTTAACTCTTTAACCACGAGTAGCATGACCATGTATTTTCGAACCCGATCACTCGATCTAGAGCCTAGAGACATCTCTCCCGTTGTATAGTAGGGGATAGATTATATCTTGATTAACAATGCCTCGTAGCATGCTTTATGATAAACCCAAAAGACACATTTATAATTACCCTGTTACGATGTAGGTTTAGTAACCCTTAAGTAAGCCGCCCCACATCTCGAGTACATATGACAACATCAAGTCTGAGGATATATATACGTATTGCATATGAGACCAATAGATAACATGTAAGAATACAACGTTCTCGTTTGGTCTCATGGTGGGTTGATCCAACCGCATGTTTTCTAACAAATATCCATATTATTAATTTGATATCTCCTAATATGACCCATAAAACATCGTCATCAACCAATACAGATGCTAATTTACACATATATGTTTCTCTGTTTGTTTTATCAACCAGTAATTAGTTTAGAATAATCATCATACATATTAATATAGAGTTTCACAAGCAAGTCGCTTACTCACCAATCAATATTTAAGATAATATTCAAGAACATTATTCAATGAATCAGGAATACAAAGAAATATGATCATCTCTATGATTGTCTATATAATATATTTCTAACATTTCTTATATTCCTGAAGTATTTAGTTGACAGGGTTAGTCGGGTTTTCTGGTAGTGACGCATGCAAGCAAGTGATATAGTGATATTTGCCAACACAAGTTTAGGGGTCTAGTAGAGCAATCATCAAGTTCATCCAGATTTCGTTAATTTTTATAGATAACATAAAAATTTTATTGCCTGATGGTCCATGTATCAAAATGATACACACAGTCAACCCTAATTTCGTTAATGAAACTAGCAGTCATTTTTCTTTTCTTTTTACAAACTACCAGTTCGACAAGTAAAAGAAAGCACAGATCATGGGAAGAACGCTTCTTGCACCATGTACATGTATATCCTACTATAAGCAGAAGTCAAAAGATAATTAAAGACGTAAACATTATCTCCCCTAGGAGATCGGCCGGTGGATCGACCATGTAAACACACATGTCGAAATAGGATTGAGAGGGGCACGTAGGTGCTGATGAACACACAACAGTGATCGACAAACTCAGTGCACTATGTGTACAGCCGTACGTACATACATACATGCGTACACCGCCATGCACGTCGCGGTCGGCTTTGGGCGGGAAAGGAGGAGACAGACGAGATCGACACCGAGTTTTGTACGTTTTTTGGTCGAAGCTTCGCGCGCGGCTGCCTGGTCGTTTTTGCTTTGCCTAGCTTTGTCTGCCGTATTATTCTCTCGTCTCTTCTTCCTCTCCGAGTTCACACATATAGAAACGCATGTTCTGTAAAGCATCGACAGCCGACGGAACGTAACGGAACGGAAAAGCGCAATTTGCCAGCGTAATCTGCGTAGCCTGTTGCATCTCGAAGATTTTGTTCAGAAGAGAGAGATCGTGAGACGGATATATTGTTCACGCGCGTGCGCGCCTAATTTAACTGGGCAGATGTTTGGCTGTCTGGCACACACATCAGCAATACAGACTGCACATTGGCACTCCCCGTACTTCGTTCGTGGTCGTTGCTACGGCAGCATGACGGGCAAGAGTTCGTGACAGCCGAGAGCAAGAAGCTGAAGATGATCGTCGGATGACGATCTAGCAATAAAGCTGGAACTTGGGTCGGGCTTCTATGGGCCAGCACGAGCACTGCACGAAAAAAAGAGGGCCGGGTTGGCACGGCCCGAAGTTCAGGCCGGGCCGGGCCAAAGAAATAGGCATGACGGGCGGCCCGGCACGACACAACGGGCGGGCCGAACACGATACAAGCACCGTATAGGTCGGACCCAACCCGACCCGGCATGGCCCAAATACGGCCCCACGTGCTGCGGCGGGCCGAGCTTCGACGCGGTCATTAAGCATCCGAGCTGGCACGGCACGGCCTAGTGGGCTGGCCGGGCCGTCTGGCCTCGGGCCGTGCTGGCCCGACCCGGCCCAACTCTCAGCTTTATCTAGCTACAGGCTATATGGAGGTTGAGTGTTTTGCACAGTTTTAAAACGTTTGCTGTACTTTATCTTCCAGACATGTTAATACTTAAAACTTTGTAAAAAATATTTCAGTTGTGTGCATGGTTATGATGAAGATGCCAAGGGAGCCGGGAGTATCTTTACTCCTATAAAAGTTTCAATCGGTGGTGGTGGTTCGTACATTTTTTCCCCCTCTTACTATGAGACCACCTTGAAATTTTAGCAAAAACTATATGACCGTATCAAAACCTCAATAATGTTCTCCTCATTCACCGATTCTAAATTTAAAATTTCAAATTCACCCTAAGTGCTACCCCCCACAAATAACTCCCAATTCTACCTGAGCCGAATCTCAACCAAGAGTTAAAATGAGACGAAACCGAGGAAGCGACATAGAGCGTGACGTTAATAATTCGATATGCTCAGTAATCTAATTTGTTTATCCATAGCAACGCACGGATATTTAGCTAGTAATATATACACATATATATATATGTATGTATAAACATTGTGCCACTGCACGGATGCATGGTTGTGAAACGCCCGCGGCCGCGGCGAGCCCGACAAGCCCGTCGACCTTCCGGCGGCCCGCCGGCGCCGCGCGGGGCCACCGACAGCGACACGACTCGGCCAGCCAAGCCGACGCCTGCGACGTCCCACAAAAATAACTTTTTCTTCGCTTCTGAAGAGAGAGAGAGCGCGCGCAGCTACCCCAAGTTAACGGCGCCATCACCGGCGTGCTCCGCTCACCTGGTGCCGGCGGGCCCCGCGGCAACGACCGGTTCACGAGTGGGGCCACCACCTCGGGCGCGACGCTTCCGGGAACCAGCACGGCGGGTTAGCCACCTTCCAGATGGCGACCCCGTATCCATCCCAACCGTCAGATATCCCGATCCGACGGCTGTTATCTTCTCTCAGCGCATTTTTTACTCGTCGCCGGTCCCCTATAAGTAGCTGCCCTCCCCGTCCGGCTCGAGAACTCTACTCCACCTACTACTGCTAGCTATGGGTGAGACGGGCGCGAACATGGCGGCGCACTGGGCGGGGCTCTACGGCGGCGGCAATGGTGGCGCGGCGGAGGGCAGCGTGGTGACGGTGTCGAGCCCGACGTCCGGGGGGTCGGGGGGCGGGAGCCCGACCCGGTCGGCTCCCGGTGTCGAGGGGGGGAGGGTCGGCAAGCCGGCGCGGCGGCGGTCACGCGCGTCGCGGCGCGCGCCCGTCACGCTGCTCAACACCGACACCTCCAACTTCCGCGCCATGGTGCAGCAGTTCACCGGCATCCCCTCCGGCCCCTACGGCCCGGCCGGGACCGCCGGTCCCGTGATCAACTTCGGGGCTGGCGACTACGGCGGCGGCGCCATGCCGGTGCGCCCGTCGCCGACGTCGGCCGTCATGTCGTTCGACCACCTCGGCCACCACCGCCCTTCCGTCGTCACGTCGTCGTCGATGCAGCAGGGCCAGCTCTTCCGGCCGCAGCAGCAGTACGGCGACGTCGGCTCCTACGGCAACATACACGGCGTCGGCGGCGGCGACATGTTCCTGCATCACGGCGGGTTCGAGTCGTCGGCGGAGGACAGGCTGCTGCTGCAGAGCATGCAGGCGGCGCAGATGCTTCCCAGGCCGGCCTCCGCTAACAACACCAATGGCTACAACTTCGGTTGATCAATCAATCACCCACTTGATATTATGAAGGTATAATCGCCACGCATTAAGGCCACTTAATCACAGAGAGAAATTAACAAGAGAAGCATGCATATATGCTTGCCTGCTTTCTCCTCTCGGTGATCATGATGCTGCTGCTGATGTTGTTGTTGTGTAAGGTTAATTACTAGGCAGGGCTAGCTAGCTGATTAAGGTTTAATCGAGACAGTAATTAGTGGTAGTAGTAGTAGCAGCTACACTACTTTACAGGTTCGTTCAGCTAGTTAGGTGCATGTGAAACGGGAAGCAGGCATGTAAATAGTTTTAGCTTTCGGTGTGTAGTGCAGTGGCAGCGCAACTTGATAGCGAGGAATCCTTTTTCTAGAGAGATTGCCTTGTTTCGGAAGCAAAGTTGGAGACCGCAACCACCAGGTCAAGTCGCCTCGCCTAATTGATCACATGTTATTTTCTCAAATAAATGCGCTTTTCTCATTCGATGTTCTTTAACATATTCGAGTATAGTATTTAACACGCGGTGAACGAAATGCACACCGATAACAAGAACACTCAGTCTTAACCGCTGAGCCATCGCACGAGACCTAGCTAAGACTATCTATCAATCTCAGCCGTTGAGCAATGGCATGTATGCACGGATCCCGGGTGAACCTCTACCATGACGACCTGATATATGATGCCAAGTCAAAGTCATAACTGTCGTGCTGCCTCCTCTAAGGGCATATACAAACAGTCCGTCATCAGCACGTTTCGAAGAACCTAACACCAGTTAACTTAATCAACCTGAATCGTAAGCATGTGAGTTAATTAACCTTCTCTTTTTTCTCCCTTTTTACATGCGCATACACACTATGCATACCTCTTTGTGTCCTTGTGACCAGGATCCATGGCGTGGTCAACCATACACACCTCTTGGTGATCGACCGGGATCAATGGTGTGGTCAACCATTCACGCGTAAAGGAGTAGATATCAGTAAACACGTAATCACATCGAAATTCATTTTCAAGAGCAGAAATTAATCAAGATCGATATCGAGTGTGCATTGTATCTGGATTAGTACTTGGGTTGCTTGTGGAGGGTGGAGTCTGACGCGTCGCCAGAGCTCCGGAACACGTGTGCCTGTTGGTTAGCTAGCTACCATAGAAAGGGATTGATGGATGTTTTTGTTTTGTCGCCGATCGAACTACTTGTCTCCTCCTGATCTCGATCATAGCTTAGCCTTTGCCCGTTTTACATTGACAGGGAGATGCGCATGCGTGTTCTTATTTACTATTGTTGTACAGCGCTACATGACAAACAGGCATACAAGTGTACAACAGGAGGTGATGCAAGATGGACTTGAACGTACAATTGACTAGTCCGAGTCCATGGTGCTGTTCTTTTTCTTTCTGTGTTTTGGCCCACTTCATAGTTGCTGCAGTTGTGGTGTGCTAAGCTTTAGAATCTGGTTGGTTGACAGAACTTAGGCAACTTTAACTACAATTGGTCACCGTTTCCGTTCTCTTTGGCACTTTGACCATGTGTTCGATCAGTTGGCGCATACACCAACCCAAACAAATTTTGGCTAGGGTATTGGTTGCCTAACTATTGACCAAGGATCGTCGATAAGGCATTGTACACGAAGTGTCTGGGGGTGCTATGGGAATACTAAAACATTCAAAACGATCCAAGCAAGAGCTAATTAGTCCTCGGTACTACAAAAATAAAGTGGTAAAGTTGATTTTGACACATGCAAACTGAACACACCATAATTCATTATTTTCGGCAAACTTGGCCATAACCTAGGCAGCCAATTTAGGCCGTCCAGATTTTGGCACCATGAAGTTTCATTTGGACACTTAGCAACGCCCCAAGAACAAGAGTTTTCCTTCAAAAAAAAAGAGTTTATCCATGGTTGGGCCTGTCAGTTGCACCACAACATAGCCACCACCGTGGCAAGTAAGTAATGTGGTCTTGAATTCCCTGCATCATCTGCTTATGTTGTGCATCAGATATCTTTTGGCCCAAAAACACGATTAGTGAATAACATTAGGCCCTAATGGGCTTTCGAGTATATAGTTCCGTAGTAACTTTAGTCCCTTCAAACTCAAGTCTTTTGTCCGGGAGACAACCATTGTAGATTCTAGCCGAAAGATAAAAAATGTCATATATCTCAGGAGCTAGATACCTCCTGATGAACAAGTCAGAATTGCCTCAACAAAAATGGATGAGTTTGTTTCCCCCCAAAAGAAAGAATTTTTTGTCATGGAATCTACATGCTTTGCCGGCGCGTGATACGCTGGGAGATGGCAACAAATCGAAGAAAAGAGACCAACAGGCGGTGCTCGTATTTCTGGTGCTTCTCTTGTGGGAATCAACAGGCTTTGCCGGCGCGTGATACGCTGGGAGATGGCAACAAATCGAAGAAACGAGAATATTTGTCCTCCAACAGGCTGTGCTCGTGTTTCAGGTGCTTCTCTTGTCCCGTCGACCAAGCGCATATGTGCAATTGCATATCGTCATGTAGTTCGATCGCATGGGTGGCAAAAGCGCATCTAGCCATGCACAATCTTCCATCGCAATGAATGGAGTTTGCACTGGTTATGTGTGCTTCCTTGAATTCTGATAGAACTTTCACAACTTTTTTCCGTGCTCACGTAGAAAAACGTGACGCGAGCTCTCTCGGACACTGCAATCCTACTGCTCTTGACTAAATCAATCCAACGCTACACTGACAGTACTACTTTTTTTTAGACAAAAAAGAGTAGTTCTCGCTCGACTTCCGTATCAATCGATACACATCAACTTTAATTATATTTCAAATAAGATATCAAAATCGAACAACTCAGTTCAAAAATGGATTACAATTTGACAAATAATTGTTACAAAAAGTGTCCTTGCCTCCGGGGGCTATACGCCCCTATCCACTGTTAAATCATACTTTGAGATTCGCATATTTTATATCTTTACACTGTATACCACTGTACTCTTAGTATATATGAACCAATTCATATTTAACTTATACTAATTTTTTTATATACATGTTAGGTTAGGTATTGAAAAATAAATTAACGGTTAAATGATAATCGAATGTAGATCGTATTAGTCATGTTTTAGACATGATGGCACTTTAAATGTGTTGTACAATAAATATGTGCGGATCTCAAAGCATCTAGTAGATGAAGGTAGGGGGTACAATTCTCCCGGGTGTAAAATATCCACACTCATTATCAAAATACGGCCAGCCTCGGCGGAATCTACCAAAGCAACGAGAAAAAAGAAATTCAAAACACCTACGACACAACCAAGAATCAAAACCTAGTCCAAACAATGAAACCCAGACCAATGGTAGTAATCCTAAGACGAAGATCACCATCTTTCAAGACAATGCCTGCAAAAAGAAATGACGCATGTACGTCGACGTTTGTCGGATCTAACCAGTAAAGACCAGATCGGAGATTTTCACCCGGAAGACTCGTTGCAATGTCTTTTATTTTTTAGACTGCGGGGAGAAATATTGTAACAATATTGCATACGTACGGAAAAAATGTTACCGTATAAATTCTTTTTGTATATAAACTTCTTAATTGCGAGGATCGAACATTCAAGAATCTTCACTCAAGTGAGATAGCACGGCTCGGGAGGTGGCCAATTTTTTCACCCGGTCGCCCGACCCCTGGACGTCACCAACTTCTCTATGTTCCAATTCAATCTCGATCTATAAATACTCGTGCACAAGTCCAGCTCTCAAACACAACAGCACGAGCTGCTCACTTAGCTTACACTACTGTTCTGCAGCTAGCTTTCGCTTAGGAAGAGTTGCACTGATGAGAATGCAAGGCCCCACGGGATTTTCTTCCAAGCTGTCTCTGGTGGCCGTCGTCATGGTGTCTCTGCTCGTCCTGGCGGGCGCTGCCCACGGCCGCCGGAGGAGGTTCGTCTCCAGCAGCTCCGACAAGCCGTGCAAGAAGATGACGCTCTACTACCACGACATCCTCTACGACGGCGGCAACAACACGGCGAACGCGACGTCGGCGGCGGCCACCCAGCCCACGCCGCTGAGCACGTCGCGCTCGGCCAACGGTACCTACTTCGGCATGCTGGTGGTGTTCGACGACCCGATGACGGAAGGCAGTGCGCTGCCGGCCGAGGACGCAGCGGAGTCGGCGGCGGCGGCGCCGCGCGCGCAGGGGTTTTACTTCTACAACGGGAAGGAGTCGTACAACGCGTGGTTCGCCTTCTCCATAGTGTTCAACTCGACGGCGTGCAAGGGCACGCTCAACCTCGTGGGCGCCGACCTCATGGCCGAGGAGACGCGGGACATCTCCGTCGTCGGAGGCACCGGCGACTTCTTCATGGCGCGCGGTGTCGCCACGCTCCGCACCGACGCCGTCGAGGGAAACTTCTACTTCCGGCTGCGGATGGACATCAGGCTCTACGAGTGCTACGTCTGATGTTACTATAATATAAGATGTTGGAGGGTACAATATGCATGCAGGCACGCACGCGTGTGTAGGCAAGGTGTGGTGTGCTACTGTTGTTTATCTCGATGCTTTTTGGTATGATGGGTTTGTTTTCGGTAGCAATCGAATGGGCATTGAACTAGTTTTCTATTTCGCCCGATCTAGTGGCTAGCTAGTGATTTGTCTATGCACTATGGTTAAAAGAAGCTTGTTCCATCTATAAAAAGGTTTTCTATTCCGCCCGATTTAGATGGGAATGGCTCTTGACTGTGGAAGGCGCCTTCAAATAGAAGTGGGGCTCGGTTCAAATTAGAAAGACATCTAAATATAGGGTCATTGAATTTAGAGTAAAATATGTTCATAGTAACTGAACTTGTCCGTGTGCGTCAATTTGATCACTGAAAATAGTAAACCATGAAATACGGTCATTAAGGTTGCTTAGGAAGTACGGTACGGTCATTAGCCTCATAATCTATACGTATTTTGATGACGTGGCAGCCGCTGACCCTTTTTGACCCACCAGCGCAGCACGTTGACCCGCCAACATGGCGAGACGTGGCCCACGCACATAGTTCGCTGGGTTTTTTTTCTTTTTGTAATAGCTCATACATTTAAACCGAGCCCATAGTCCCTTCTCTTCCTAAATTCTCCTATTGATCAAATCCCTAATTTCACCTGCCCCTTCTCTCCCGGTCAAGCGCGGCCATCAAGTCTGCCTCCGCATCGTCATGTCCGCCGCCTTGAGTTCGTTCGTGCCAACTCCATCAACCCCTCTACCGCTGATCAAGTGTCCTTGTTGCAGTGGAGGGTGGTGAAGCGACGGGTTTCGAAGACGAAAGATGATCTAGGGCCCATCTTCTTCAAGTGCGAGAATCAGAGGTTGAGTTCTCTTCTTCTTCGCTACAATTACTCTTTGTTTATTGCTTGTTATGGATGGTCTTTTGTTTATTGCTTAGTGAGGAGGGGATGGTTGTGAGTTTTGGCACTAGGAGGTGGAGTACTTGGTTGGGCACAAACATATTCGTGGAGATGGGAGGGCCCTTGGAGATGGCATAGCTGCAGTGTGAGTGGTGGATGAATGCAGAAGGAGTAGCGTGGAGATGGAGAAGATTGCAATGATTATGGACTTGTTGATGCCACTATTAAGTATAGGGAAAGAAATAGTCGAGTCTATGAAGATTGGAGTGCTTGTTCTTGTGTTAGTTCTTGTTGTATTGTCGTTGGTGTGCTCAATATTTGACTGTGTCAGTGATAGTGTGGTATTTAGTGTGATGAACTCGTTATCTGAGTTGTCTGAAGAAAATTAGCATTTTCAAGTGCACCGAACTTTTGTAACGAAAGATGTGTTAGTGTATAGCCATATGGCTGCGTGTTTTAAGGTTTCAATGTAAGCATTAGAGTGCACTTTGTGTTTTGTGATTAAGCATTTTTAAGCGATTTTTTTCTTGTGAAATGATGATATGAGAAATGAGAATAACTTTAAAAAAATAGCACTGAGATGAAACAAAATGGTTGATTAATCTGTCTAACTAACTAGTTCACAATACTTCCAAATGACAGGTTCGGACTAGTTGAACTAACCAAAATTTCTAAACTGATAGCCAAGTAAAACTAGATACCCCCAATATAGGCAAAAGAGTACATCCATGTCTATCACCAACTTGAGAATACATATATGACATCAAATAAGCTCAGACATAAGATATGAAAAAATTGAAGAATTATTTGCCTTATTTGCAGCTTGTGCCTTCTCCCTTGCTTGAGCATTAGCAGCCCTTTTGGCAGTAGCAACTTTTTTTCTTGCTGCTGCAGCTGCTTTCTTCTCAGTAGCTGCTAATTTCTTTGCCTCAGCTTTATTTGCTCTCTTCATTGTAGCTGCTAATTTCTTTGCCTTGGCCACTTCTTCTTTCTTCTATGCTGTTGTAGCCTTCCTTGACTCTATCTCTGCTCCTTTCCTCTATGCAGCTGTGACCTTATTTGCTTGTGCCTCTGCTGTTTTTTTCTCTGCATCCTGGATCTTTGCATCAAATTTAGCTTGCCTCATTGCAGCAGAAGCATTATTCTTTGCAATCTTCATGGCTTCTAACTTTCTTGCTTGGCTCCCTTCCCTCGTTGCAGTTGTTGATGGATTTGGCATCTCATTAACAACTTGAGATTGTATGAACTCACAGTCAGGTAATGGTGTGGCTTTTGGAGTCTTTCTCATGGATTGTGATCTCTGCAAGTGCAAACCATGTTTTCTAGGTGTAATATCAGGCTTATAATTATAAGGCTTACCTCATCTTGCAAGGCATCTACCAATATAGGTCCATACTCTTGGATATTTGGCATGCCTTGCCCATCCCATGGCATGTCATTTTCCTTGGAAAAGAAGAGCATGTAAGACTCAGTTAGATGCATATGATGATCATAAACCTTGTGCATACTAGGATTGCTCACTCACCTGTGTTATAACTAGCTCTTCCACATCTTCTGATGTCTGAGACCGACGAGCCTGAGATCGGCGCGTGGAAATACAACACCATTTTCAATGCGGTTTGTTGCATCGTGCTCCAAGAAACGCCGCCAACCCATTTTGGTGGTTAGAGGAACCAACGGCTTGTCGAAGTAGCGATGCGATGTTCACCGGCGGTGGTTGGAAAGAGGAGGATCGGGATGAGCGATTCAGAGAGAAAAAAAAGAGAGAGAAGGGGCATATTCGGTCAAGGATCTCACCGTGAGCATGATAGGTTTCTTCTAGGAGGTTGGGAAGGATCGAGTGAGGTCGTCGATGTTGATGGTGGACGGCGATGTACGGTGAAGGCGGGAGTGCTGATGGCGAGCTCGACAGCAACATCACATGGTCGGGGAAGCTCCTATGTAGCTCTAGGATGCTATTGGACGCCTTAGCTACTCCAGATGGCGGCGAGGACGATGCTCTCTGTGGTGACGGTGATCCACGGTGAAGAAGAGCCATGGTGTAGCTGGACTTGGTGCTCAGGAGAGAGAGGAGAGATCAGCGAGGTTCCTAGGGGTCACGAGAAGACGATGGAGCTAACACAATGGAGAAAACCCCACTACAAGAGCGAGATCTGGCAGCGATAGATCTCGTCGGAGTTAGGAAAGAAAAGATCTATGGCGTAGGTGTCTAGCGATCGGCTCGATGCAATGCCCTGGAAGAAGTAGAGAGAAGAAAGGGGGCAAACAAAGCTAGGGTTGGGCAGAAACGAGCACGGGAGAGAAGGTAATAGCTTGATGGAGTTAACGGGCGGAGCTCCCCAATGCCGCTTCTGTCAGTCTCAACGGTTGACGAGCGAAGTCGTGGATCATGTGGCATCACCACGGAGAAGGAGAACACGCCGAGCAACAGACGTCGTCGACGATGCAACCGATGGAGCAGGTGGCCATCACCGGCCTGCTTCTCATGGGCAAGTGCTGATTAGCGATGTTGAGGACGCGTGAAAGATGAGCCTTGACCACTGATCAGCAGCAGAGGAGAAAACGGACACAACGCTGATGCTAATGCTAGGCTCTGCCCAAGCACGCGAGGGAATGGGTCGGGAAACCCGCCTAAAGGTAAGAGGCATTTTCCTTTTTCTTTTATTTTTCTTTCTATTATGTATTAGGGTTTGAACTAAAAGAGGTTCAAATTTAATTTTAAAATTAGGAGAAAATCACAAGGAGCTTTAGCGTAGTTTTAACCTCGATGAATTTTCAAATATTTGTTTTTGACTATCATTAAAATGTAAATGCAAATGTGTCCAAACTTAGGTAAAGTTTTTAAACTTTTATATTTGAATTCAACAAGACAACTAAACCACAAATATATAACTTGGTAAATTTTGAATACGAGAAAATTTACTTAGTTAAGATAATACAGTTTTGTTCATTTGCAAATAATTTGAGAAATATTTTATTTAGATATGCAATTTATTTCAAATGACTTGAGAATTTTCAGAGAGATTTCTTGAAACATTTAGGACATAAAAATTATTGGAAGAAAACTTTGGTGAATTTGGTTTCACAAATTTTATTTGTGTTGGTTTAGGTCAAATTTGGAAGGTTTTTGATTTGGGGTCTCTATATGCTGAAACAAGATAAGGCAAACCAATTTTTTTTTGAAACTGATAAGGCAAACCAATTTGTTGCATGTGGATCTTCACTTATCTCATTTACATATAAAAACATAAGAGGGTCTTTACACCATCCTGCCATAGTAACTCGTTCTCCTTTCATTTTCCTCTGCCTTCCTCTTCACCCTGTTCCTACCGGCACTAGCTGTCACCGGCGAGGGGCGACGCTACCATCACCGGAGAAGAAAAAAAAGGTTCCCAACTTGAAATAATTGAGCTTTCCACTGACATGCATCCAACTTTCAACTTTTTATCCCACATGAAATCAAGCTTTCAACCCCCACGAGATTTGAGTTTTCAACTCCATGATATCTAGCTTTCAACCCCATGAACTTTGAACCTCAAGCGTTCGAGCTTTCAACCCAAGGAATCGAACTTTCAAAAACCATGAGTAGTTTCCAACTAAAAAAAGTTTTAAAATATCAAGCTCTAAAAGATCCAGATTTGGATCTCACCACCTCCTACGGCGCCGATAGCGAGGAGGACATTGTCACCGACTGGTGAAGGGGGATGACGGCGATGGAGCAGAAACCATGATGACACAACCCTTGCCATCACGCTGACGAGAAGCAAGTGGGGGAGTGAAAATGCATCTAGGTCCCTAAACGTGTTTTGGTGGTTAATGACAAACAATTTGTGGAGTAATGATGGCTTTCAAGCATGTGAACATGTTTAGTCCTCAACAAATAAAGAAAGGGAAGCATCGACGACCCCTCAAAAGAAAAAGAGGAAAAGAAGATGGTAAATCTCCGAAGAATAGTTTTCGGTTTAGTGACACAAGTCACACTGAGTATAGGTGCACCATACTATTAAGAGAGGCTTGATGAACATGATCCAAAAGTGTCTTTGCCGGGCAAAATTCCTTTTTGTCGCTCAAAGCCTTAACAAAGATCCTAACCCTAGCTCTCAGAGGAATCTCGAACCTCAACCCGGAGGGTCCGGGCGCCCAGAATGTCCGGGCCTATCTTCATCGAGGCAGAGGAAGAAGATTCCCTCTGCCACCTCACCAATTAGCCGTTGGATTTAAAATATGGAGGGTCCGGCCCAAATCCGGACAGTCTGGATTTAGGCAGATTCCCTCAAACGGCTAGTTATTGAGGGAGCCTCTATATAAGCCCCCTAGCTCTAAGCAAGAGGAACTTTTTGCCCACTTCATTTCCTACACACTCTAGGGCATTTCTCCACTTCTCCAAGCACCAAGAGGGAAACCTTGTGAGGAAGAGAAAGATTCGAGTGACTTGAGAATCATTTGAGCAAAGCATCGAGTTCGTCTCCAAGTGTTCATCAAGTTCATTTCTCTTAGAGATTGGGGTTTCCTAGACGGTTAGGAGTCCTTGAGAGCTCCCATCTTTGTGGTGAGTCTCAAGAAGTTTGTGAAGGCCGGAATTGGCCTCTGAGAGGAAAGAATCACCAAGAAGAAGTCGAGGAGACGCAAGGGGGTCCTCGAGGGACACGAGCTTGAGAGGAAGCCGGCTCTTGATCACGTGTGATCAAGCTCCCCAAACGAAGACGTAGGATCCAGGATCCAAACTTCGACAACAAATCGTTGTCTCCCTTGTTCATTTACTTCCGCATTTACCTTGCAAGTTCTATTCGTATTGCTCATATTTGTCTTGCTAAGTAGATTTGATTTCATATCTTAGGTTTAATCATTATTGCTAGTCAATCAAGCTAATTTTCACATAATTGCAAGAATTGTTTAAACTTGTATAAAATTGTTTAGTCACCTATTCACCCCTCCCCTTTAGGCCGACATCTTGATCCTTTACGGAGAGGGTGGCGGCGATTGATATGGGCATGTTGTTGCACGGGGTGGCTGGTGAGTGTAAGCATAAGCATGGCAGAGCCTGCCTTGCGGGCGGGTAAGAGACCCATTGAGACTGGGAGGAGGGATTGCTCGAGATGGAGAAGAAAATGAGGAAAGAGGAAAAGAAGGACACTTTTGACTAGATTTTTTAGGTGGATGGGAACAATGGTGGTTCCCACACAAGTACACTGCTATAGGACTTGATACATTGCAACAATTGTGTGTAAATTATGATTTTCACTAAATATGATGCTTTTAGAAGATCTAGTTTTAGGTTCAATTCCACAATACACTTAGTTGATGTGATTTACAGGGCTTGCTTACTTGATTACCCCAATACGCTTATTCTATATATTGGCAAGGCCAAGTAAATTGGCGGCACCCATGTTCCAAATTTTGGCTTTGCAAATGGCAGCAAAAATATCACCACTTTATTTATTTTGGTGACCTTTGGCATCACGAAATATAGGCTTGCTAACATATGCATGGCGAACTGAGTCAATCAACCAAGTAGGCATGTATTCTGCATTGGGATGCAGTTGAGAAATATCAATAGGCTGATCTAGGCCCAACATCATCCATACCCATACCCCTCCAACCAATAAATAGGTCTCCTTGCATGCCTAGGCCCATGTCGTTGACGTACCGAGAGCCCATTCTTAGCCCAGCCTACGTTGGTCTAATTAAATAAGAATAACACAACCACTCTCTTTAACTCTGTTGAGTGGGATCTTTTCGTAGTAATAATGTGGTAGATTGTCAGAATCTTGTTGATTTTGGAAACGGGAAAGTTTTTAGAAACCACAACCTGCATGAAGTTCAACAGGAGAATAATTGCAACTTGTTGTTTTGATATAGGTAAGTATGTAAACTTATATATGAGATTTTACCAACACGGTCCTGCACTTTACATGCATAATTTAGTGGTATCGTACAAACATCACAAATCTGACACATAGGTTCAAAATTTGTTAAAAGTACAGTACAAATAGTTGATAATGTCTCATATCATCATAAATCCAATACATAGATTTAAAATTTGCCAAAAGTACAATACAAAATATTCCAATAAGATCTCACGTGAATCAACATTACAAAATAGTTAAATATATTATGAAACCTGCACACTTTGTACGTTTTCAAGGCAATGAAAACCTTAACTACATCATCACGACTTATTTTTAAGAAGGTATCTTGCTAAGTAATGTAACTAAACATTCATGCAACAATTGATCACGGTACCATTTCTTCTTCACCACTATCCTTGTAATGGAAAATAAGCTTTCGAGATGCCACACTACCTGTTGCCGCCTGTCACAATGGTCGTGCGTCCATGCTACCTCCTGGTGCCCAGTGTTGTCAGTGGAGAGAGGTAAGTGGAGAAGCCAGAGGGGATTGGGGTTTTTAGTTTGGGAACTAGGGTTGTGTTTGGTTGCCTATATCTCCCTGGCATGGCTATCTCTCCTGAGATATGCTGACCCTAGACATGCTGAGTGGACACCACTGTGTTGTGTTTGGTAGCCTGTATCTATTGAGACATGCTGAGCTGAGATGTGGTTTGGTTGTCTGTATGAGTTGAATCAAAAAATACAACTAATTTGCCATCTGGTAATCAAGACAGAGCTTCCGACCATGACAAAATTTGCTACAAACGTTCTGAGTAAAACTCATCTCCCAATATATAAATTAAAGGCTCAAATAATCCAATCAATTCACATAACATAAATGACATAAATGCCAATGAGTAATCCCCTAATATATGTGTTTATGTCTACTAAGCATAATAAGCAATGGATATCTGCTGATGCATGGCAAGAAAATTCATGGCACGGCGGCGGCGAACGGAGCTCGGGGAGAGGAGCAGCGGCGCGGAGCTCGGGACGGGCGGCGGGGCTCGGGCACGGGCGGTGAGGCTCTGGGGTGCTCGGGTCGGCGAGGGAACGGGAAGAGGAGGAGGGTGGTGAGACGCTCGGGCCTGGGGTGAAGAGCTCGGCGGGAGGCCGGAGGAGGCGGCGCGGGGGAGCGTGAGGTCGAGGCCGGAGGAGACGGCGACAGACGAGGCGGAGGGAGGCGGTGGCGGACGGAGCCGAGGCGGAGGGAGGCAGCGGCGGACGGATCCGAGGCGGAGGGAGAGAGGCGCGGCGGAGGCGGACGAGGCGGCCCGGAGGGAGGTGGAGGGAGGGGTCGGCCTCGAAGGGGAGCTACAGTGGCGGAGGGAGTTGCCGCATGGTGGGGAGGATTTTTGGGGGCAAACCAGACGCGCGTGGCTCGGGAGGGATGGATTTTTTGGTTCGGGCCAGCAGGGCTCGGGAGAGAAACTCAAATTTGTGTTCCCTGGTGGGCATGGCTAGGAGGAATTTTGAGTATGAGGTGGGCATGACTCAGATTGAAATACAAACCATCAAACAGCCTTAAAGTTGCATGAGGTGAGATATTCTCAGAAGAAACAGGCTACCAAAAACGCCTTATAGCGTCAGTGGGGGTGGGCTGATGGTCATATGGTAGGCTAATGGGTAGTTGGGCTTCGATATACAGATGGTCTCCGGTGCCTGTGGTTACGGGCTTTGTTCTTTGGATTTTGGACTAAAATAAGATATGCATGTGAATGACTCTCAAAAGTTTTGCAATTTATTTGGGGGTGTGTATCTGCCAACGGGTAAGCTGTGTTGTTCTTGTTAAACTTCAGACATGGTGCATGAAGCAATGGAAACCCATGAGTTGTGGTGATACGTTTGGTTCATGTTTTTCGAATGTAGGAGCGAGATATAGCTTTGTAGAAGAAACGTTATAGGTGGAACGGGGCTAATGTTTACTTTGTTGTGTTTGTAAAAGTAAGTGCTACTTTAGGACCTACCACATATTTCAAGAAACAACAAAAGTAATGGGAAAAAATGAAATTGATTTATAGTTCCAATTTGCATACAAAATCGCAAAAGTGTATAGGATTGACATAGCTCGATCCTAGTTTAAATATTTACGGATGCTCCATTTGTTTATATTGAATGTCGGTCTGAATATATGTGTGCACGATTTAGGAGATGCAACTCATAGTTTCTAATACAATATATTGACATTGAACGAACTAGTATTGTATTTCTTTGCATCGGCATATGCTACGTGAGTCTCTCTTTCGTGCACAACATGTGTACGGGACGTATACGCTTGTATACCATGAGTCCTCCTTGTATCGAAGCATATGGAAATGAATACATAACTTAGTTTACTTCACGTACGGTCACTGTACTTGTCCGATTGACTCACTTTAGTCACTGTACTTTAAAAACTCTAAATAACGGTCATTAAAGTTGTTTAAGTGGATCAAATACGGTCATTACCTCTCTAAACATACGTATTAGTCTCATGTGGCACGTTTGACCACCGTTGACCGTCCACGTGGCAGTCCAGCGTGGCAGTCCCGATCTTTTTGCACTTTGACCCTCCACATCCGCCGGCGTTTGCGCGGTGAACCAAACGCCAAGGGGTCTGGCGTTTGCCCCCTGAGCCAAACGCCAAGGGATCTGGCGTTTGCCCCCCCAGGGAGCGGCGCCAGCGTCGCCTCCACCGAGGGCGAAGCACCGAACGCCACGTCCGCCGGTGTTTGCGCGGCTAACCAAACGCCAAGGGGTCTGGCGTTTGCCCTCCAAAAGGCTTCCAGGCTGCTTTCACTGTTCAATTTGTGAAATCACTATTCAATCATTCAATTTGTCTGCTTGAGTATTGGTTATACCATGGAACAAAGATTGATACCTCATGATTTGTCGGTCCAGATGAATGTATGCTAGCAAGGCAAAGCTTTTGTAACATGTATTTTGATGTAAATAATGCCAAAAACCAATGCAAAAAAATGTTGTCATCAAAAGCTTGCGTTCATGATTCAGGGTATAGCACATAGATATGGAAATCCCTTTTCTTGGCAGATGTTACAAGAATAGTGAACAACTTGATCCATTCTCACAAGGTTACAAGAACAGTAAGATAATAAAAAGCAACCAAGACAGTTGAGAAGCAATAATCAAAGAAAAGTGTAAACTGACAAAATTGGCAGCTGCTTAATGCTGAACAAAATCAAGGGCATAACTCTTTAACCGTAGCCATAACTGAATTCTGAAATTATGCATAATTTCTAATGAAAAGTATCAAGGGCATTGCAGACAGAACAAGTACCATTGCAGTAATTATCCCCAACATAAGTCATTAGACACAAAACAATGTTTGAAACAGAAATCGAGCTAAGACAGCTAAGACCTGAGATAATCAAAAAATGATGAATTTTTTGCCTTCTTGGTAGCATGTGCATCCTCTCTTGCTTTAGCACTAGAAGCCCTCTTGGCAGCAGCAACTTCCTTTCTTGCAGTGGCATCTTCTCTCTTCTGTGCAGCTGCTATCTTCTTTGCTTCAGCTGCATGTGCTTTCTTCTCTGCAGCTGCAACCTTCTTTGCCTCCACCAACTCTGCTCTCTTCTTTGCAGCTGCTTCTTTTCTTGCTTGCGCCTCTGTCGCTTTCTTCTCTGTAGCCTCATACTTAGCTTGAAGTGCTGCTTCCTTCTTTGCAGCAAAAGCCATGTTCTTTTCATGCCTCATAGACTCTAACTTTCTTGCCTGGCTCCCTTCCCTTGTTGCAGTGCTTGGTGGGGTTGGCACCTGATTTTCAAGTTGAGCTTGGATGAATCCACAATCAGGTAGTGGAGTGGCTTGTGTACTCTTTCTCTGTGATTGTACTCTCTACATGTGAAATATATGCAATAAGCAGTTGAATGAATATGATAGCATTACAATAGAGGCAGAGTTAAGTATACCTCATTCTGCAACACATCGAGCAGTGTAGGTCCATACTGTTGGATATTTGGCATCTCATGACCATTCCATGGCATGTTATGGTCCTTCAAAATTAAGAATTATGCAACATAATTAGGAGTTTTAGCTATGATAAATAGAAAACTGAATTATGAAGATAATAGGATGTCATATTGAATTTACCTGTGTAACGACTGGCTCATCTTCCTCTTCAGTTGACTTAGGGTGTGCTCTTACCTTTCTCCTAATCTGCCTCTTGGGTGGCAAGCCTTGCTTGTAATTTGAACATCTGGCTTTGTTATGACCAGGATTCCCACAATGGCTACAATGTATCACTACTCCATGCCTTGTCATCTTCTTGCCATTGTTTGTCTGAACTTCATGAGGTTGCTTCCTCCTATTCTTACATGGCCTCCCAACCTTCTTTTCATAGAAAGGGGGCTCAATTGGGCGGCCATTCATTTTTTGCCACTCCTTCTTATCTTTACATGGCATAATTATGTTGTCATAAGCTTTGAAGAAGGTTTCAATGGAGTAGCAGGAGTTAACCATGTCCTCCGGGGGAATTCTATCGTGCCTAAAGCAAGCTATGGCATGGCTGCATGGTAATCCTGACAGGTCCCATCTTCTGCATGTGCAGTTCTTCACTCTGATGTCCACAATGTATTGGGTTTCCTTATCTGCAACATCAAATATGCCTTCCCCTGCAGGTGAAACATAGCATGTATTTGATAGTTCTGAATTCTTGGCTACCCTCTTCATAATCTTTGGGCAGATGCGACTTGACCATTTTTCTGCTTCTTGTTGTTTGTTGTAGATCCTAGTCATGAGTTGTGACTTAATCTTGTCTATCATACTGAGTATTGGCAACTCTCTTGCTTCTAGGATATATCTAAGTGTTTGAAAAGAATAGTAAGGACATTAGTAAGTCAGTAAATGATGTAAGTTGTAGTGACAACTGAAATTAAAAACTATGGAACACTTACTTGTTGAACACCTCACAGTTATTGTTGAGCAATATATCACACTTTGGTAGGTCACTTTGGAAAGCTCTGATCCAAGTGTTGGGTGGTAGCTCCTCTAGCCAAGCATATGCATCTTGATTTATTACCTTCATCTCTTCCATGTTTGCTTCCCACTCCACAATGGTACTACTTCTTGCAATCTTCCATAGCTGGTTCCTCATCACATCACCTTTGAAACGGACTTGGAAATTCTGCCACATGTGCCGAACACAGAACCTGTGTTCTGATTGAGGGAACAATTCTGTTACTGCTTTAATGAGCCCCTAAAATGCCGAAACACCACATATTAATTAAATAAGAAGAATCATACATAATTGACTGATAAAATATACAACATGAATTACGTCACTCATTTTCTGTTTGTCAGACATAATTGTCCATGGCTCAGTGTTGACAATCCCAAGATCTTGCTTTAGTGATGTGAGAAACCATCTCCAAGTAGTTGTATCCTCAACCTCTACCATAGCAAAAGCCACCGGATATATGCAATCATTTGGATCAATGCCCACAGCTGTAAGCAACTGGCCTCCAAATTTAGTCTTGATGTGGCAGCCATCAAGACATATCACAGGCCTGCATCCAGCAAGGAAGCCTCTCTTGCATGCATCAAAGCTGAAGTAACAATGCCTGAACCTTCCTTGCTCATCAAGTGACAGGAAAAAAGAGCTACCAGGATTGGATCTCCTAATCTCATGAGCATAGTCCCACAAAAGCTTGTACTGAGCAATTTCATCCCCATAGATTTCCTTCATTGCAATCCTTCTTGCTCTGCCTAGCTTGCTCCTAGAAGGTGTCATGTTCCAATCCTTTTGCACAATTCTCGAAAAGTTCTTCAAGTTCATGTTCTCGTCTGCTCTAAACAACTCAATGTACCTTTTTGCAAGAAATACTGAAGTGAATGCCCTTACTTGCCATTGCTTCCTGCAAGTTGTGCTCATCATTTAATTTCTTCACCATGAAGCACTTAGTTCTGCTGTCAAAGGAAGCCCATAGCCTCCATGGGCACCCTTTTGCACACACAACACATAATCTTGCTTTGTCATTGATTGGCATGGTGAGATCAACCCTATACTTATAGCTGTATTCTCTAATTGCTTTCCTCAGCACCTCAACACATGGAAACACCTGGCCAACATGAAATTCAGGATTATGTATGTTTTCTTCTCGAAAGCTTTTGAAGTTGAACCTGACATTTTCATCATCTGAATCAGGGTATTGCAACTCTTCATCTTCAGAGTCATCTACAGGTTCTGCCACTTCGTTGCCCTTTATATTTGCCACATCATCTACATGGTCTTCGAATAAATCATCATCTCCATCATCTAGCTCATAATCACTGTCCACAATCTCGAGTGCAAAATCGAAATCTTCAGAATTGTTGGCACTTTCCTCCTCATCTTCGACATCCATTCTACTTGAGCTCTGAACATTATCATCGTAGAATGTTGGCCGATGCTCATTCTTCTTTGCTTCTTCATATGTGACCTTCCTCGGGCTCAATACTGCAGGTAATTGAGTAACAGGATATGCTATCACATCATCCCAGTTGTACCCGTTGATGCTATCATCATGATCAAGATACATGGCAAGAAATTTGTGACCGAATATTGCACTTGACACCATGTTGCTAGTGTCATCCTCACTCCTAATCTGCCGCAGCCCATCCTCATGCATTGCCTTTCCTGGCAAACACCAGTAAATCTTCACCCTTCCTGCCTTCTCATACCCAAGATCCTCAACAATATCATCCACACACTGAAGAGACCAACTGTCCATATGACAGAAATCATACCAAGCATGCTTGCCATCAACATAAGCACGATCCGGACCACTACCAATGAAAAAACCCCCATGTATCAATTCAACGCTGAAGAAATAGCCGTGGTCACTTGCAACATCAACCAAAATAACAATACTTAATCAAACCGAAGATTTACCGGAAACAAATTTTCAAAATTGGATTTCCCTAATTCCTAACTCAGAATCTAGATTGCAAAACTAATACTGATCTTGAGGTTAAATCCTAGGTATAATATAATTCCTACTCAAGCGATGAAAAGACATCCTATTACCAATAACTAATATTTTCAGATCAATTCAATTCCAATATAGAATTTGAATAACTATTACCGTAAGTTGGTGGTGCTTCGCCCTGGGGTCGGCGGACGGGCGTCATGTTGCCGCCGTCCAGGGAAGCCACAGTCGCTGCTGCCGTTCGCGGGAGCTCGCAGCCAGACGCCATGGTGATGCCGTCGATGGAAGCAGCCATCTGTCCTGCCGTCTGCGCGAGGTCGCAGTCGGGCGCCATGTTGCCGCCGTCATGGGAAGACATCGTCGTGTGTTATGTGCTGCTCCAGGCTGCAGAACGCCGTGTCCCCCATGCATGCACAACAAGAAGAACAAATGAACACTCACGTATAGAGTCCTTACGTACATTCAGAACAAACCAAGGGAAAAAACAATCGCACCTGCACGCGAAGGTCTCGTGGCCAGAGCCGAGGCTGCGGCTGCAGAGGCCGTAGGCGCGGAGGAACGCGGCGGTCTCGACGGCGGAGAAGTCCGAGCGAGCCCGCGCCGTCCGCGTGAGCAAGTCCGCGCCGTCTGCGGGAAGCCACGCCACGATCCGCGCTGCGGTTTCTCTCGATCTGATTGGATAAAATGAGATCACTTTTTCTCTCGATCTGATTACGATTGATTTTTTCTCTTTTGCTTGACGTGGTTCTGTTACACGTTGCTGAGGGTAAAGTGCAAAAAGATCGGGCTAAATCGAGTCAATGCCAAAATTAAACGACGCGTGGCATGTGTCGTATGGGGCGAGGGCGACGCGACGCTGGCACCGTCGCTCCTGCGCCGTGCGACGCTGCCATTAGCAAACGCCGGATTCCGTGGCGTTTGGCTTTTCTCAAACGCCAGAGTCCCTGGCGTTCGGATCTGCCTGCGAACGCCATTGTCTCTGGCGTCCAACGCTTCGCCACGTCAGCTCAGCGGGTCCAGCCGAGCGTAGACCCGCGAACGCCACTGACCGTGGCGTTAGCCATCGTCGCATTCGGGGCGAGCGACGACGCGACAGCGTCGCTCCTGGGCCAAGCGACGTGGCTAACGCCACCCACGGTGGCGTGTAACTGCGAAGTCAAACACCACGGTCAGTGGCGTGTTGCTGCGAAGCCAAACGCCACGGCATCCGGCGTTTGCCAATGGCAGCGTCGCGGGGTACTGGTTCTGTGCAGATATTTGCTGGGCGTGGAGAGTCAAAGTGCAAAAAGATCGGGACTGCCACGCTGGACTGCCACGTGGACGGTCAACGGCGGTCAAACGTGCCACGTGAGACTAATACGTATGTTTAGAGAGGTAATGACCGTATTTGATCCACTTAAACAACTTTAATGACCGTTATTTAGAGTTTTTAAAGTACAGTGACTAAAGTGAATCAATCGGACAAGTACAGTGACCGTACGTGAATTTAACTCTTTCAAGAAACAACAAAAGTAATGGGAAAAAATGAAATTGATTTATAGTTCCAATTTGCATACAAAATCGCAAAAGTGTATAGGATTGACATAGCTCGATCCTAGTTTAAATATTTACGGATGCTCCATTTGTTTATATTGAATGTCAGTCTGAATATATGTGTGCACGATTTAGGAGATGCAACTCATAGTTTCTAATACAATATATTGACATTGAACGAACTAGTATTGTATTTCTTTGCATCGGCATATGCTACGTGAGTCTCTCTTTCGTGCACAACATGTGTACGGGACGTATACGCTTGTATACCATGAGTCCTCCTTGTATCGAAGCATATGGAAATGAATACATAACTTAGTTTACTTCTTTTTAAAATTTGATAGAAATGAAATGAAGTATATATAAGCTGCTGACGGCAGCAAATTGAGCCGTCGTCCCATCACCCGGCCCCACCAGACAGTGAGACAGAAGGAACATGAAAACTACGTCATGTGACGTAGCACCCCTTCCTCTTTCTTCTCTCCCATGTGTTTTGGCCTCCAGGCTTCCTACTTCCACGCCCTCCTCCTCCCCTCTCGCTCCCCCGAATCTTCTCGAGCCCCCTCGCATGGCCGACCCGAAGGCCGAGGCTGCGTGGCCGGCGGTGCCGCAGTCCTCGCAGGAGGAGGAGGAGGACTGGAAGGAGGCCGAGGGGGACGTGGAGGTGTCGGACAGGGCCACCAGCAATGGCGGCGAGGGGGCAACGGACAGGCCGATCCGGGTCTACGCCGACGGCATCTACGACCTCTTCCACTTCGGCCACGCGCGGTCGCTCGAGCAGGCCAAGAAGTCGTGAGAAATCCCTCTGCCCCCTTCCCCTCATCCTCCTCCTCGGCTCGTCCCCGATTATTCGGTTCGATCTATCGCTCGCGTTCGTGTCAGGAATCAGGATTGGATACTGTTTCTTTTGGTTGATTGCAGTGCGGATCACGCCTAATTAGGTGGCTGAGTGTGCTGTGGTGTGAGATTGCCCGAGAAAGTCGTCTCTTTTACGCGATTACCAGTTCAGGAATGGCCTTAACTCTCTATTATATGTGATGGCCAATTTGTTGGATCATTCCGGTGATTAGGTTTGGGATGCCCAGTTTGGTGGATCATTCCGGTGATTAGGTTTGGAAGGCATGTATTTATTGCTGATTAGTAGGATTTCCGATGAGAATTCTTGCTGTAAGTGTCCCTTTTGTGGGCAATTAGATGGATCATGGTGGTTTGGTGGAAAACGTAGCTCCTTTTTGCTTCTATTATGCTGCGGACATGATTTAGCAGTATTGGTATGTTTCACCTAACGTGATGTGACTCTGGATGGCATTTCTTGGATACCATGTATGGACCATTCAGTGGGAGAGCACCTATTTCGTAGATTCCTCCAAATAATGCAGTGTGATTTGGCTTTATTTGTCCTTTTTGCGCGTGCATGTACATTAATCCTGCTCTATTAGTGTGGACTGATCGAGTAATTGGGTTTACTGGTAGGCTTGGGGCTACAATATTATAGCTTCAGATAGAAGTTCTCCCTTTGAAATAAGTCCATCCAACTCAGTCTCTGATTAGAGAAAAAATCATTTTGGGTTAATTTACGGGGGAAAGACCGACTTTTCTAGTTTTCTATGACGCCTTCTATAAGGAACCCTGCAATTGCAGTCATGCTCTGTTTCTTAAGTATGAAGCTGTGTTTTGATCTTTAAAGGTCATCCTAAGTGATCCTGTCAAACAGTAATTTCCCTAATCTAATGCAAGAATATATTCTCGGACTGAACTGAGTGCCTGCAAAATTGTAGGTTTCCTAACGCATATCTTCTTGTCGGATGCTGCAATGATGAGTTGACACATAAATACAAAGGGAGAACTGTTATGACAGAGGATGAGCGATATGAATCACTTCGTCATTGCAAGTAATTGTATATTATTCTTTATTCAGTTAATTCTATTCAATAAGCCATCAATACTATATCTTCCTGACGTATTATTTTAGCTATGCTAACATTATTCTATATTCCAAGGTGGGTCGATGAAGTCATTCCTGATGCTCCATGGGTGGTAACAAAAGAGTTCTTGGATAAGCATAACATCGATTTTGTTGCACATGATTCTCTGCCGTAAGCGTTCAGTCTAAAAAGACCTTGATGTTTTCGTGACGCAATAAATATTTTTTTCTTTCTTGTTTGTGAGGAACACAGTAAATATTTCTGATGTCTCGATATTCTTATTGCAATGTTTTTCGTTTTCCTTGTTTAGATGATATTCAAAGCATTTGGCGCACAATGATGGATATGACATCCAAATCTCTTTAATTTACCTATATCCTATCTTTCCTATTTGAATCTACACAGGTATGCTGATGCTAGTGGATCTGGTTATGATGTCTATGATTTTGTGAGTCTTATGTTCCAAATTTAGCTATTCAAGTATAACCTTGATTAAAATTGTCTTACCAGAAACAATATTTGTTCCTCTGGAGTTTTCTGATAGTGACTAGTATCATCTTGTTTTATCAGGTCAAAAAGCTTGGTAAATTTAAGGAGACCAAGCGCACAGATGGGATATCAACGTCAGATATTATAATGAGGATTGTTAAAGATTATAATGAATATGTTATGCGGAATCTGGCCAGGGGGTACACTAGAAAGGATCTTAGTATCAGTTATGTGAAGGCATGTGAAACCTACCTGATGCTTCGACAAAAATGTATACGAAGTCCTGTTGTGGAATGGGCATTACATTTTTGGCTGGCCAACTGACCTTTATACATCTTATCAGGAAAAACGACTAAGAGTTAACATGGGATTGAAAACCCTGCGTGAAAAAGTGAAGCAGCACCAAGAAAAAGTAGGGGAAAAGGTACGCGGATTCACCATCGTCTTAATGTATGTCAAAGTAGAATTTTGACAATTGATTAACTGATAGCCAGGCCACGTTAGCTCTTCTCTGTCTCCATCATTGGTCGGTCGATGCAGGATGCATGCCTCATGTTTCATTACTATTTTCCAGTGAATTGACATAATAAATGTGATATATATATATATATATATATATATATATATATATATATATATATATATATATATGTGCCATTTAAAGATATCATCCTTTTTATGTGTCAATACTTGCACCAATGAGATAGGTTCAATCAATAGGCTTTTCTTGCAAGCTAAAAATATCGTTACAAGTAGCTTCAGTCATGTTCCATGCAATGTGTATTCTCAAGTTTACCATGATGAAAATTGACAATGATACTTGCCGATTTCTTCAGTTTGACATGTACTACAACTATACACAAACTTTCTCATGCATCCCTTGCCAATTTTTTTCTCATTTATGTAGTTCTATTAATTTTTGGGTGGTCAAGATTATAAAAGCTGACGCATAAGTTGTATACTTTCTTTGTCCACTATACCTTTGCAAAATCAAAACACTGTGCCCATGTTCATCTGATAATTAGGACCAAGAAACTTAGCCTTCTGAAGTTTACCTGTTCTGACAAAAGTATATCGATATTTGCAGTGGAGTACAGTGGCAAAACTCCAGGAAGAGTGGGTGGAAAATGCAGATCGCTGGGTTGCTGGTTTTCTAGAGAAATTCGAGGAAGGTTGCCATTCAATGGTTAGTTACCTTCGCCTGTTAGTAGTCTACCACTGCTCCATATGCCAATGGGTATTCCATGCTCATTAGTCATTTATGCCTACATTTGAATGACTTCTTAGGGAACTGCCATCAAGGAAAGAATCCAAGAAAGGCTCAAGGCACAATCCAGGGATTTCAGCCTTCTACAATACGACAGTGCCGATGATGACGAAGAAGACGACGAAGACGAATATGTCAAGGAATAGCCCCTTCGTAAATATACACAATGTATAATAGCAATCATCGTCAGCCCTTCACCACGTACCTCTGTTCGATCATGAGATTAGTGGCAAGGTAGATCTCGTTCTGTGTTTGTAGCTGTACTTGATGTTTGTCTATTCAGCGTACGCTTGTAAAAGTTGTACTGGAAGACCTGAACTCTATGGTTTTCTTGAGGACACAGATTTCATTTACAAGACTTGAATTCATTTTGTATTTTCCTGTTGTTGAATGGGCATTGCAAGACAGTCGTATTTCTCTGTGCGTTGGCCTTGTCTCCGCGCCTGCTCGCCCCCTACCTTTCTTGGTGACGCCCTCCACTTCGAACGATGCCCCGCCCTGTCCTCGTCGCTCTGCCCACATCTGCTGCCCATTGCCCTCCTTCAGCCAGTGGCGCCACCACCGCCTCATCGTATGGCCTTCCTCATTGAACCCGTCCTTATCGTGGGAACCCTAACCTCTGCGGCGACGGCCATTGCCGGAGGCAGTGCCAGGATGTGGAACAAGTGCGCTCTTTTAAGCCGAAAGCACGAGCCATGATAATCAGTTTACCTTATTATTTATTTATGCTCTTATTTGATTAAGTTGCCGCACAAAGTAGCTATGCAAAAATTGACATCACGTTTGGATTATAATATCTAATTAAAACACAACACTTACCACAAGCATGGACTAGTTTTTCTATTAACCAGGACACAGAAAAAATGTATTGCCTTCTTTGGTCGAGGTAACAAGGTGTGTTACTCAAACAAGGCCCTGTTTAGAACGCAGAAATTATTTCTCGTTCCTGCGGAAATAAACTGAATTCTGTGAAATTGCCGCGTTTCAAACATGCACCAATAGTGTAGTACTTATCTGTGTGGTCTTCTATCCTGTTTGATGTCTTCTTCTGATTCTTGCAGGGTAGTCCTGCATATCTTCGTGTTAGTTACCTCATGTTGTTTGAGGTAATGAGGTGTACTATTTGTTCTCTGTGTGTAGGTCTTTATTAGTGTTCCATAATTAGAAGGAGCTTGCCCAATTGTTTACACTGCAGTTTTCTTGTGAAGCAAGGAGATAGATACTAAGACTAAATGTAAATGGCAACTAAATGTGGGCTTTAAATATTCTTGCTTGGATTGCTTGAAAAGAGTTTGATTTGATCTTTCCTCCTGTGAGTGGTTACCTGAACTGGGAGATTTGCGGATTTTGGGGTTGCTTTCATAGAGGTGGTAGCTTCTTTCTTGCTTTCACTTTGCCCTGTAGATCAAGGCACTGGCGTTATAAGTTAAGCCAAGAACTAATGATCTTGTCCTGCTTTCCCTGTGAAATGTTGCTCCTGGTATTCCATTTGCAGCAAGGTTTGGTTGTTACAGGTACGGAATGCTTGAGCTGCTGCTTGTAGGATGCCACACTGACCTTTGATTCTTTTCTTAGTTATTTAACTTTGATTACAGTATTGCGCCATTTTATCAGGCCCTATTCTTCTTTTCTTTTCCTGATGAAATATTCCTATATGCATGCAAATACTTGATGATGCTGGCTACTTTTGATTTCTAACCTTGAAATAGGCTAATAGCTGATTGCAGATAACTCCTACGTAGGCCAATTGTGCAATTTTTTATGCTTGCTCTTTGCCTTTTAATTTTGGAGTATATTAGATAAATACAGTTCAATATTATCTTTATAAACAGATATGTAAGTTGGCAGGAGTAGTTTATCATCATCAAACATGACGCTCGTGTCAAAGCTGCGGTTGGTCACCGTGGATGTGACAGGGACTCTGATAGCATATAAAGGACAGCTCGGTGATTACTACTGTCTGGCAGCCAAATTTACCGGGATGCCATGTCCTGACTACAAGTGCATGCATGAAGGATTCAAGATTGCATACACTGAGATGACAAGAAAATACCCATGCTTTGGCCATGCATCCAGGATGCCCAATGTCGATTGGTGGAAGATGTGCGTTAAGGATTCATTCGTCAGGGTAAAGATTGTTTTCTTTTCTTTACGAAGGACCTGGCAGGAAAAATATTCAGGGAATAAAAAATATAGCAAGAAAAATATTGAGGGAATAAAAAATATAGCATAACCTAAGTTGAGGAAGATTGTTACTATCCTGTAGTAAAATATAAAGAACTAATGCTCTTGTGGCTTTGACTCTTTGATATGCTGTAGGCTGGCTATGACTACGATGATGACACATTTGAGAAGATATTCAGGCGAATTTATACTGCTTTTGGTTCCTCTGCCCCGTACACGGTGTTCCCTGACGCGCAAAACTTCCTGAGATGGCTGCGGAACAAGGAGATCATGGTTGGAATTGTCAGTAATGCAGAGCACCGTTACAGAGATGTCGTCTTGCCTGCAGTGGGACTGAACCAGGTCAGCTGCCCCTCACCATCTTAGTCTGCTGTTAAACACCTGATGGCTATTTTTCACAGCATCTATTGATACTGAAAGCATTCGGTTGGATTGGACGGACGGTCGGAAACAATCGCTCCGTTTGCACTACATAAATGCGATGTTCTGACACATTGTTTGCTTTTGCAACGGAAGGGTTCAGAATGGGATTTCGGGGTGTTCTCGGGCATTGTCGGCGTCGAGAAACCTGACCGGAGGATCTACGAGATGGCGCTGGAGATAGCGGGGAGGGTGGCACCGCAGGAGGCGCTCCACATCGGCGACAGCATGCGCAAGGATTACGCGCCTGCACGGGGCATCGGGATGCACGCGCTGCTGCTGGACAGGTTCAGGACCACGGAGGCCGAGAGCTGGCGGCGGTCCGGCGCGGTGGTGCTCCCCGATCTCGTCTCTGCCCAGGAGTGGCTCACCGGGGATCATCCCATGGAGGAACCAAGAACAGCCGGGCAGGATGTCTGAAAAATGAGCACTTGGAGGGGTGCTTCAGTCTGGCATGATCATTGCTGCAACTATGTGAAATCCAGGAGCCAAAGAAATGGTTCTTGGCTGGTGTAATTACGATTTATGTGTTGCCTGGTAGAGAGTATTATCTGATGCGATTGCCAACTGTCGTGATGTAAGCAAGAATGCAAGGTGAGCAGTTCATTCAGTGACTATGCAATGACCAATGCAGAAATTTATTGGCTTCCTTGCGCTTTTAATCTGCAACCTTTCCAGTTTGGAATGAGGGATTCCCCCCGGAACCATTTATTTTGGCAAATTTCTATTAAATTCATGATTCTTTCAGATTAGTAGATCAAAGTATATCTAAAGGAAGATGAGGGAGAGATTCTAGCCTAAAGATAATACTACTTCCTCCTTTTTTTTTCAGAATGCCAATCGTCGACCTAATACACAAAAGTATATGGATCTGCATGTGTACAAGTTATTTACTTGAATTTTCATCAGAAAATATATTTTTTATTAACACACAGGGATCAATATGTATTAAATATGCATATTCGAGACTGTGTAGACATACAAACTGATAAGTTGTTTTTAGATAATGCTAGAAAAGAGAAGTGAAAATAAGAAAGTAACCAGTAGTATCTCAAGTAGCCAGTAGTGGTGGTGGAGTGGGCCCAGGGATGGCCCACCAGCAGTGCGCAAGTTGAAATATCCATCCCCAACCCAAAGTCTCTGTAACCTGGCCAGCGTTGGAGGCCACCAGCGCGAACACAAGAAAGCTAGGCGATGCTCCGCGCTTGCGGCGGCGCGGCGCCGGCGTCGGTGCCCGCGCTCGTCAGGGCGCGCCTCGCGAAGCCCGCCTCCTCCGCGGCCTCCGCCGTCGCCTCCTCCTCCGCCCTGGAAGAGCTCGCCGCCGGGCGCAAAGGTCGCCCCTTTTCTCATCTCGCTTGCTCTCGTCTACTCTCCGCGGCATTTCGTCGAACGGCTCGTCCCCCCGCCGCGTCCCGTGCTGCCAGTCGCGCCGCGTGGTCGTCTCGTCTCTTCTGTCCTCTGCTGTCAATCTGGTTTGTGGCGGTGTGGCAGGAAGATGGCGTGGCGCGGTGGCGAATGCTGGCGCCATGGCGATGACTTGTTTGGGGAAATGCCCAAGTGAGCTGCGCATTGTTTTCCGTGTTACATTTCGATCTCATTATGGGTCATCTAATTGCCAATGAGGCTGTTTCCTGGGTTGAACTACTAGCCAGAAGCATTGTGTTAGTGCAGCTAATTGTATGAAAATAGGTGCTGCCGTGCGAGGTTATGTGTAGAGGAGTTAGGAGTCCTCGAAAGCTGTCTTTTCCCAGTTGACATTTAGGCATTAGGCTCTAGCCTGCAGTGCTCCACTGATGCGTTATCCATCACTTTGCTGTGAATAACAACATTAAGGCACAGCGGTAATTACAGTCTCCCAGAAATGGTTCATAACTTGATTTAAATCACTTAACTAAGTTTGTATGCATTACCGCAAAGTAGAATGGTGGGCTTTGTCCAATACTTGGCTAGATTTCATCCACGTACTGGCACACTTAAATCAAGCATCTCTGATTCTGCTTATTTGGGTGAGTTATAGGTTATGGATAGTAGACATGAAACACTTTTTTTTCCTTCACTTGAACTGAACTAAATACTAACTTTCAAACACCTTTTTTAGGTTTGGCAAGAGTAGTATTAAAGAAGGGCAAGACCCAAATATTCCGAGATGGGAGTCCAATGGTTTACAGTGGTGCTGTTGACAGAATAGTTGGTCGACCTCCTCCGAAAACTGGTGATGTTGTTCTGGTAGCTGATGGCACAGATAAACCTATTGGGTGGGGTCTGTATAACTCCGTGTCTATGTTTTGTGTTCGGTTGATGCAACTAGAAGAAGAGGCAAAAAGGTGACACGACTCAGGTTCTATGGTTACTGAAATTTTGAGAGCCTGAACTGAAATATCCCCTATTTTTGTTCTTTTCAGGGATCCAACCGCCGCACTAAATATGGAAAGACTACTCGAAGAAAGAATTTCTTCTGCTGTCGATTTACGGCATAGTTTGGGTCTCCCCTCAACTAATACAAATGCTTATCGTCTCATCAACAGTGAAGGCGACAGGTATCTAGTGTTCTCTAGATTTGTGCAGTTTAGTCTCCAAGAAACCATCTTGAGATCAATCTTTAAAATAAGTATGATTAGTTCAGCATTGAGCTCCATTTTGACTTCTAGAGTATATATGGACCTCCAAATAGGTCAAGTTTGTACCTTCATATCTTTGCACAAAGAATAAAGTGTTATTATTGCTCCTTGAATTCGCCACATGCAGCAGTGAGTGCTGATCACCATAACAAATGACTTTTGATATTCTTCTCTGGAATCTTTAGGGCTTTATCTCATTCTTGATTTCATGCAATTTCCATAATAGTCTGTTCACTGGTTTTGAAATGCAGATTGTCTGGTCTGATAGTGGATATCTTTGCTGATGTTGCTGTGATTGCTTCATCTGCTGCTTGGGTTGAACAATATAGGCAAGAAATCCAGTTCCTTGTTAGCAAAGTTAGTGATGTCAACCATATAAAGTGGAGGTCATCAACAGATATTCTAAAAGAAGAAGGATTACATATATCAGAACAAAAAGAGTCTGCATCCTCTTCACATTCTGGAACAGTGAAGGTGAACCTGCTAACTTAATGTTTTTTAAAGGAAGTTAAGGAATTTGATTTTAAATTTACAAATTATGTTTCAGTTCCCATTGATATTTAGTAAATCATGTAAAATTGGTTTAGCTTAATTTCTGGTATCTTTTTGCCGTACTCAATTACGTAGCAACTATTGTCATGAGACTGATGGTGTGTGCATGCTCTATCCTGCATTTTAATTAGCTTGACTTGTAGGATTTGACAATCTTTTCTTCCTGCTATGTTGTATTACCTGTTGTTCCAGCACTAATCAATTGCTTTGTTTTCAGGTTATGGAGAATGGCGTAGTCTATCTAGTTTCTTTGGATGGTCAGAAGACAGGGTTTTACGCAGATCAACGGGAGAGCCGCCATTTCATATCGACACTCTCTAAGGACCAAAGGGTTCTTGACCTTTGCTGCTATAGTGGTGGTTTTGCTCTAAATGCAGCAAAGGGTGGTGCTAATAATGTCATTGGTATAATACTGTAAGCCAGTGGACCTTTTAGTCCTCTGTTCAGATGCTTCTGAAGTTCATTACAATAGAAGTTGAATTTAATTGCATCATTAATTTGGAAACTCCACAGTGGGTTTGGCTTGTAAAAGGATAATTTAACCAGTATATCCATTTTCAGGCATTGATTCATCAGGATCAGCATTAGACCTTGCCAATGAGAATATTCTTCTGAATAAGCTGAATGCTGAGAGAGTTTCGTTCATAAAAGAAGATGCAACTGCATTCATGAAAGGTGCTATCTCAAGAAATGAGCTGTGGGACTTGGTAATCCTTGATCCTCCAAAGTTGGCACCTCGGAAGAAGGTATACATCGTATGGAGCATTTATTTTTAGTTGCTAATTTGACTTGTTTATATTTTTCATCTGTGGATGTGAAGTGCCAAAGCATGTTATACATCCAACATCTCGTGAATCTTTGGTTTATTATTCAGTAGGCACCTAAGTATACTTGCCCCTTAGCATGTAGCATGAACATCACAAAGGTCCTTGTACCTAGTGTCAGACTGTCTGTACACATTCAACCACAATGGCTCTATGTAAGTGAATGGGATTCTCTATTGTATTTGTAGGTGCTACAAAGTGCATCTGGCATGTACAGAAGCTTGAACGCTCTTGCAATGCAAGTGGTAAAGCGAGGGGGGTTACTCATGACATGCTCATGTTCTGGAGCTATGACCCAAAGTGGTCTCTTCCTCAGAACCATTCAGGTATTTTGCGTTGCTCATCCTGCGTAACTACTCAGCATATACCTTATCACATGGATTCATGGGTCCTATTTACTCAAATCATTTAGCGTCTTACTTCTATGACAATCGAAAAGTGTATTATGGGTCACATTTAATGATTTCCAGCATGCCAAACTGAATATTTATAGAAGATTTGCAATGAGTATTCATGCCCCTTTTGTGTTCTTGCCATGTTGGCTATAGGTTTCAGGTGGAAAAAAAATTGAATTCGCATTGCAAGTTGCTGTTAGTTTATCCACATTGATTATAATAAACTCACTCCCTCTTGTTTCCAACTTCAAGGGTGCTGCATCAATGGCCGGCCGAAAGGTTACGGTTTTACGTCAAGCAGGAGCAGCTTGTGATCATCCCATTGATCCTGCATATCCTGAAGGCCAGTATCTTAGCAATTACTTGCTCCGAGTGACGTGAAAAAGAAACAGTCAAAACCTTCTACTGACCTGTGACCATTTCTGAAGAGCTGATGTCTGAAGTTGTACTTCTAGTTTGATGTCATTACAGGTTAGATCTAGAAATTTTCTGAAGAAAACATATGCATATTGTAGCCCTTTAAAGATTCTCTTATCAATTTATAATTGCAGATCATTATTATCTTTATGGAGATTCACCTTTTTATGTAAGAATGTCGAAAACCGAAGACCTTACCACACATGGTGAAAATAGTGTCAAAAAGAATAACACAATGCAACAGTTTAAAAACCAACATCACTGAACAAGGATCTGATCATTCCATAGATTCATTTCACTGCTGGGGGATGCAAATTTCAACAAAAGAAAGGTGTATGTATTGTTTCAGTATAATGTACATCTGTCCTTGTTGCTCATACACACAGGCCTACTTGGTACACGTACTCAACCACAGCTCACAAATAAAAATTGTTGTTCTTTTTACTGAAAAATAAAAATTGCTATTTAGTACAAGATATATTTTGACTGTAAGAACAATGTTTGATGCTGAATGTGGAAATCAACTTTTAGAGCGTACGTATCAGTGGCCTGCAGGGTTTCTGTTCCATGACAAGTAGTTGTTATCTCCCAATTTCCTGCAGGAGACCACAAGAAAAACAGAGGTGATACTTCTAATCAGTGAGACAGGATGTAACCAGACGAGTCTCAGATGACCTCTGAATAGTTCTAAGTTCTAAGATTTCAATTATCACTACAGCAAATAGAAATCATCAACTTTTTCATTACAAGTCTAATTTCGAACACTGCATGGAACCCACATTGGAGAGGACCTTGGAAGACTAATGCCATAGAAAGTTCTGAGGCAAGGAGTTTACAGTAAACCAACTACCCTCAGTGCCAAGGGTAATGTTTTGGAAATAATCGTCCTAGCCCTTGGCTCCCTGACCCTTCCAGAATTGGCAATACACTATAACCGCAATAGGCTAAATCCTGATGATTTACAATATGGATCACATTCAAACGATGAAGGTAGCAATTAGATCGCATGTGGCATTTCATATGATTGCAGTATACAAGAACCGAAAAGCTACTGACCTTGGTTTTATCAAGTATAGCAAGGTGAATGCAAATGCTAGGAAGAAGCAGAGACCACCACCAGTGAGATATGCAAGACCAAGAAAATCATTCTTTCCACCAAGCCTAGTTGAGGTAGAAAGCACCAATTTCTTTTTGCCACCGAAGCTATATGTGTTGTAGTTGTTCTCCAATGTAACTGTAATGGTGTCATTTTCCTTGAGGTCAACATATATCCTACCATACAGCTTTCTGAATGTAGGAAGTGCCGCAGTTCGCATCCAAACAATAAGGTCCTCTTGCTCACTCAACTGTGCATAAGGTAACTAAAATCAGTAACTTACAGGGGCACAAATGTTATTCTGACTGCTCAAAGAACTATTCTCGGTGTATCTCAATGAAAATTGACTTTACTAGGAGTTAGTTGACTTCAAATTTGATGGCCAACATATACTGAAAGCATAATTACCTGCCCAGTGCTCACTAAATATGCAAAAATCTAGCGCCAAAATCCATAAACATACCGGTTTATTTGGATCGAGTGCCTTTCCACCAATAAGAGCACCTTTCTGGAAGTTCTTTGGAAAGACATCACTTCCAAATTTGTGCTCCCTGTCACTCTTCCAAGAGATGTCTGTCTTGTCTACTGACAAGTTCTTACTGTTGTGTATGAAGGTATACGAATCATTGAATAGGCTCCATGCAATCAGACCACAAGGGACAATTGGCTGTCCATCTTCTGAGGTCTTCTCAGGATCACAAAGGGAGGTCTCATTTGCCTTACTAGCATCCATTAGCTGTACATCACTCCGGCTCTTGACATATCTGAATGTGAAAAATGTGACATATAAGCAGGGAAAATATGTCATGCAAGGCAAGATGAGTTCCCATTAACAAAGTATGAAAAATGAGCCTTAACTGCCAAAATCTCATGTTGTAATCTCAAAATCTATTATCTTTTTAGCCATCTGAACAATGGTGCGTAGGTGTTAATAGTAAGTTCATGACCTTCATGCCCCGTCTGTGTACATGACATTTGTGTGCATATGTCACCATACACAGTACCTTTAATTCAGTTATATCATGCACGAGAGGTTTTGCTTTTAGGGAATTTATCAGGGAACGTAGGAATTAAACTGATCCTTAACCAACTCGACTATTTGTGTAGCTGTAATGTAGTGGCTAATTACTGTTCATGTTGTTCATGCAGGTCCCGCTGGGTTGACATTAGTTGGAAATAGATAATATAAAATAGTTCCCTTGATAGTTGGGTTATTTCCTTATAGATATATTCCATGTATTATAGATAAGTTTCCTTCGTTTAGAGAACAAGTTTCTTAGGATCTAGTCAAGTCACCCCAAGCAAGAATAGTGAATTACTCTCTCATCTAAGTTCTCTCATCCCACTCTTTAGCTCAAGCTTCACCCTTTTAAAACCTTAATACCCTTCAGGCTATGACATTCTAGCTTTCCTCTGCATAATGGTTATCCCTTTGTGAACTAACATTCACAACGATGTTTTTTTCTCTTCATTTTATTCGTTTCAATCTCTTTGAAATATTGGCGATGTCAGAAAGCACATTTGCATACCTCCTATGATTCTGGTAAAAGTTATTCAGCTGGTAATACACAAAAATTGGCTGCTTCATATCCTTTGGAACCTGGAGACAACATGCAATCAAATATTTCAGCGAAGTATTCTTTTGATTCTTAAACCAAGATGCATATTTGTAAACTAACTGACATATCACACACTCTTGCCATTAGTCGATGCTCTTGTGGTTATCACTTATCATTCTCAAAATTTCAGCTATAGAAGAATACTCATGCAGCTAAGCTCATTACCTTCAGAGTCCTTGTGCAGGTTTTGGGTATTGCTGAGTTCTGGATGTAAGCAAGCTTGTCAGTCATATTAGCTGGGACACATGCATCATCATATCGATCAACAATCTCAACAACCTGCAGCAAAGAAAAGAATAAACATTAACATTAAAAAAAAAGTTCCACACTTGGTCGAACATATGTTTGAATCAAGCATACATCATATGCAGCATACATTTTGCGAAGCTAGCAGTGAAGCGACACCGATCGGCACAAAAATGGCACCGACAAGAACAAATACTGAAATGACCTGTATAACGTAAGCACAATCATTTGTGAGCTGCTCCAACATATGATCTCTCTCGAGCTAAAGCCAATCCATACCAGAAAAAGTAGACGAAGAAGAAGAAGAGGAAGAGGAAGCTGTGCTATGAGCCTACCCATTTTGGAGTAAGAATTGGCTTGCAAGCTGGCAGCTCCTGCTGCGTAAACTTGGAATCTGCTTATACAAAAGAGAGTAAATAAATAAATTACATGGCAAGTTTAGCAGTTCCACCAAAACTCTATATGACCATCTGAAAATTCGAAGGCATGGCATTAAAAATTGCAGGACTTGGTTGAATGAATGACTCGAAGCTCCGGGTCTGACGCTAGAGTCAACTCTTATTCTTAACACAAGGGGGACAATGCAAACATGATGAACAAAACAATTCTTCTGACATACTATCCAAGAGAGAGAAATCGAAATTAATTAGGATCTCATAACTAAGCAATTAACCAAATTAAACCTCGAGATATTACCTCCTAACCTCTCCTAACTTATATTCAAGTATCACAACTAGCACAAAACTACAAGGGGAAGAATCGATTATTCCAAAACCCCAATCAAAAGGAAAATGGAAGTAAACATCACGGCAGCAGGATCAAACTTGGACGAGAGATCTTACACTTGGGCTTCCTGGAGGTCCTCCTGGGCGTGCCGCCGTCCCCGGATCCGCCGGAGCTCGACCCGGCGCCGTTGTTGCTGTTCATCCCACCAATCAGCAGCCAAGAAACGCCTCCGCCGGCCAAGAGGGGGAGGAGGGAATGGGGAAGGAAAGCTGGGAACCTGCTGTGCTGGTGTTGTTGTTGTTCTTCTTGCGAAGTTTACAAGGAAGGGAGGGAGGGGGAGGGTGGTTTGACCGCGAGGAGAGAAGAGTAGTCGAGGGGAGGTGGCGGTCGTGGCGTCCGCGTTGAGCGGAGCCGGCGGAGGCGACCACTTGGAGGTGGTCGAATTAGTCAAGGACATTGTCCTAATTTTTGTTTTTCAGTGCTTTTACCAGTTTTCTTCTAGTTTTCAGCTCACAGTTAATAGAATACGTGTGTTGGATGGACGAGTAGTTGGGAGTGATTTGGCAGTTATCTGATTGGCTTGGCTCATTGGTTGTGCTTTGTGGCTTTCTGACGGCCACATTGGTGGTATAGGATACAGAAACCAAAGGGTTTATACGTCCCTGACACGTTGAACCCTACAGAGCTAATTAATTGAAGCCATTTGGTTGCATCATCAGGGAGACACGTGAATTCTTTTTGGGGACTACATGTGTATCATAGCTGTCATGGTTTTTTTTTGAAGCAAGCTGTCATGGTTTTTCAAGAGAATAAGAAATCATGCTAAGAATACATCGGAACTAATGAGATAGAAAAACAAACATAAAATTTTGATAAGCCTCGTGTGTGTGAACCAAAAATACATGAAAAGAAAATCCTCCAACGATTATATGAAAATCCTCTGATCTAAAGAAACAATTAATATATTTTTACTATATCGCAACCAGTTTCCAACCATGTGAAATCCGGTTGATTTACGTGCACATCCCTTTGGCTATCCGCCGGAGATTCAATAGACATCCCCTTATTCTGCAGGTGTGGTGATGGAGATGGCATGGGGTCGGTTGGTAACCCTAGAGTAGGTGTTAGTCTAGGCAAGGCCGTGGTCGTGGCACAATGGAGAGCATGTAGGGGGCGTGAAGCTGAGCTTGCCACTGGTCGCGGATGGCAATAGAGGGGCAGGGAGGAACACAGAGTTCACTGAAGCGGTAAGGGCATGGAGCTAGATGAAGGCAATGACAACACGGTAGTAGATGGTGAACTAGAGGGTGTGCAAGCGAAAAAGCAGTATTCCACACGCACAGACGCATTTTATGTTCTAAGAATATACTCTCGTATGCCACCTTAGAATTTTCACAAAATCTAATCCTGCCTGTATGCCAGATTGTACTACAACACGCTCAGTGTGCAGTGTGTACATTCGTTGGATGGGTTCTGACCTCATCATGTGCGTTTACAAGTTCTAATTATGTATCTGTCGTAACATTGTATTCCCGACAAAGAGAAAACACTATAGCAAAATCATGAATATGCTACATAAGCGTATTTTAACTCACAGCTATGCTCCCCTACCCAAGTCATGAATGCCCCTTTCCTTAAACCCTAGTCCTCTCATCTGCTCCTCCTCTTCTCTCATCCCCTCCTAAATAAACCACACTTCCTTCTACCTCTATCCCTCCTCTCTTCACTGCCCCAGGCTGACAACGCACTGTGCCAGCGTCTCACCCCTCCCTTGCGCATCCTAACCAATTCAATTCTACCACCACCCACCGCTACCTCCTAATCACAACACATCGTCGCCGCGGTATCCTCCCCCAATGACGGACCACCCTCCAATTACGCCTACCTCCATAGCCACCCACCTCCACAACCATGTTGGCGCCTCTCGGGGAATCCCTCTAGGTCTAGGCGATAGAGGAAAACTCCGGCTACTTTCATACCCTAAACATGACGGCCGTTGGAGGGCTTGAAAAAGTGGCGCAGCTTCGTGAATTAGTAATTTCGGCTACACTCGATTCATCTGAGTCCCACCTAAGAAAACCAAGTAGTAAAAAGGAAGAGGCCTCGATACCGCCGATAGAACCCAAGATATGATGCTCTTTAGTTTGTTCATATATACATGCATGCATTAGTTGCTAGAGATGGCATCAAGGGATAACCTATTGTATAACATGTTTTTGTTGTTATATCTAAATGACGTGGAAGGCATAAGAGAAGGCTGCCTTCTCTACTATTGGAGATGTCCTTAGTGCTTCTGTTCATGCTTCGCAACACGTGTCGATCATCTACCGGCTCACTCCTCCTTTGGAACAAATACCTGCAAACCCGCCGAGTGGGCCGGTAAATGAATGACATGTGCAGCGGAGCATGCATTAAGACGGAGCAGATAAATCGCGCTAGTTCCCCCCTTGGGCCCTTCCCACCTGCACCCCCTCCGGGCCGCTATGTCGAGCCGAAGTCGCGAGGTAGCGAGGTCACAATCACGCGGCGTTTAAAAATCCGAAACCCGCACAGCTCAACGGCCCACGTATAAAGCGCTTCCGTAGTTTAGTGCGACACAGGGAGCCACCCGGAACAGGTGGTCCGTTTCTTCACCTGTCGCCTTCCTCCCCACCCACCCGAGCTTCCCACATGGCCATGGCGATGAGACGCGCGGCGGCGCTCGGCGCGCGCCACATCCTCACCACCGCCTCCTCCTCCTCCCGCGTCATCAGCCGCCGCCACGTACGCTCTCTTCCCTCTTATTAGCCTCTTCATGTCCCTCGCCCTCCCTCGGCACGGGAAGATCACTGCCGTGTTGCGCTCACTTCATCGAGGTTTTTCCTTTTTCCGTTTGGGTGGGCGCGCAGATGAGCTGCATGGATGCGGGCGCGGCGATGGAGAGGATCCGTGCGGCGGGGCTGCTCAGAACGCGCGGCCTCATCGGCGGCAAGTGGGTCGACGCCTACGACAGGAAGACGATAGAGGTATGGTGTCCACTCCCTCCATCTCATCTCAGTGTAGCGCTTTTGCGGTAACTCGTGGGTTGGCGCGGTTCGGAAAGCGTTGGAATTTTTAGGGGGAATCAGGCCTTATTGTTGTGACTCCGTGTGGTATGGGATCTGTCGGAGTTGGAATAATTTTGGGGGCCAAATTATTGGAGTTCATTCAGTTGATTTAGTGGCTGGATTTATTAGTCGTGTATGTCTAGGTTGTGAACATGCTGCTTTCCAATTGGGGCATTCCGGCGAGCAGTTTGTAGGCGACACTGTGAGATTCTTTGGTGGAGAGTACTAAACAAACTTTGTACTTTGTTGCAAAAAGTTTCGGTCGCTGTTGAGGCTTTATGCCGCACGCTATGCGAGTTTGATGAGAGCAGCACAGAAGTTGGGTTGTACTGTTGTAGCACCGATTTTACCAAGTAGTGCAGCATCTATGAGCTCTGACCATGTTGCTCATCTTGTTGACCCCTTCCTGGGACATAAGTGCCATAAAATTTTCCTCTTGCCTGATAATGGTTGGAGTTGTGGGAATTGATCTGAGTCCTTCACTATGGCTGTTTGTATAATCGTATGCCTTGATGCCACCCATGTTAATCGTCATGAAAATAGTGTCGGAACTTGGCTGGTCTCACACTCTCACGCTTTCAGAGTTTGCTGCTTAGGTTATTTTTATCAAGTGTACTGGACAATATGGAAAATCAATGACATGTTGGTACTGGAATAACTTTATTCACTGCACTAATGTGTTTGACATATATATATATCTTTATCACTAGCATAACATTTTTTTTTCTTGTAGGTGCAAAATCCAGCAACTGGCGAGGTCCTGGCGAATGTGGCCTGCATGGGCAACAGAGAAACATCTGATGCAATAGCTTCTGCGCACACTACATTCTATTGTATGTCAAACACATTAGTGCATTCGATTTTTATGCTTGAACACTGTGATCAAATGATGTTTCACGAGTGTCATCGCCAAACTGTTTAATAGGCTCAGAATCTTAAGGGGGTGTTTGGTTGGGCTTTTCAGCAGCTTTCCACTGAAAAAAGATGCAGCCCAACCAAACGGCCAGCTTTTCAGCAGCTTTTGCTAACGGTAGCTGTGGGCTTTGCAGTGCAAATTCAGCTGTTTGGAAAAGCTGCCTTCTGCTAGCTTTTTGTAATGTGCTGATGCTTCTGTACTCATGTTCCAAAATGCTGTAGATTGTTTGGATAAACTAAAAACCACATGTTCACTTTCCCACAGCCACAGCAGCTTTTCCAGACAGCCAGTCAACAACAGCTTTGTCAACGGCCACAGCCCAACCAAACAGGCCCTAAGCTATGTAAATTAAATTGCTTCGTGTATGGAGAAGATATTCTTTGGACTAAACATTATGAATCAAGTGAACCTTTAGTGGTTTCAGTTCTGATTTCTATTGTGCTTGAGACAAGTCTAGTCTTGTAATCAAATATAATAAAGATTGCTAGTTCGCACATGCGACCTATGTCTCTCCTCTCCACTGTCCACTAATATCTTTTAATATCTAAAAAAAAATGCTTCCTATCTTTCTTAGATGTTCTATTGCTGTATAATACCCTTAGGAATGGCATCTTTGGCACCTAAAATAAGTCTATAAGCAACAGTGTCTCCATACAAGATGAATATGTAATGCTTGTTTCAGAAATGCTCGTTTTGAAAATATCTAATGCAAACCCTTCGTTGATGCAAACCATCCTTATTTGAATCAAGTTTTGTTATGATTTTCTACTCCTGCTAGGACACTTGTATGGGATTTCTGCATGAAATTGGGTGTTTGCAGTTGATGTTTCCCCTCTATTTACATTTTTATGCCCATGTAATTCCTTTTTCTTTGTAGATTTGATTATAGTTGCCTTCATGTTCACTACTCCTAGTTCTGTTTGCTTGTCCTTACCCTTCTGTTTTCGTAGCTTGGAGCAAACTAACTGCAAGTGAAAGGAGCAAGGCACTAAGAAAATGGTAGCTTCTCTGAAGAAACTGTTAATGATAGCATAAATTTTTGTAGTATTACTTGGATTTCTCTTCTCACTATGTATATTCCATAAAGGTATGATCTAATTATTTCACACAAGGAAGAACTTGCACTTCTCATGACACTGGAACAGGGGAAGCCTATGAAAGAAGCCCTTGGTGAGGTACTTGCTTCGTGCACTGATATTAGTTAGTTTTAGCTTGTGATTATAAAGTGTTATCGGGGCCTGATTTGTTGCTAATCTCCTATTCAGGTCAATTATGGTGCAAGTTTCTTAGAATATTTTGCCGAGGAAGCAAAGCGTATATATGGTGACATTATTCCGCCAACTCTAGCTGATCGCAGACTATTGGTTCTGAAGCAGGCAATATGCTAATACCTTTAATCTGTATTACATCTGTTAATAATTTTAACCCCCGTTAATTCATTAGCTTCATATTCTTTTGAATTATATCACCATGAGTTTGTCTTGAGCCCTTGGTTAGTTGCTAGATGTTGCATATAGAGCACTACTACAGTGCAACCTGTCCACTTTACAAGCTTCGCTTGGCTTATACATAGGTGTGCAAGGGGAAGATTAGTTGCCACAATCAGCATAAAGAAAAAAAAAGAATTAAGTTTATACGACTAGGGTGACTATTGATTGTTACGTTATCTAATTACGCAGTTGCGCATAGCCAGTTTTTCTGTCTGGATTCTTGATATCATTCTAGAAGATGCCAACCTGTTCTGAAGCGTAGATATGCATGATTTTCTCTCTTTGCAAGTGGTCCTTCAAATATTCTTATTGCGCTAACTGTTTGCGACAGGGAAAAACAGGGTTTCACTTTCATATGATTATTCAGGAACTAGAAAATGTTGGGTGATAGGTAGCTTTGAGATTTGTACACATCTTAGTTTAGTAGTTTGATGCGGAATGAAATTTCACCTTTCATTTTATCAAGCAAAATTCCATGTTAGGTACTTTGTATTAACATTCTAGGGGACTGTTAGTTCCATTCCACAGTTCATTTTCTTGACCTGGTGTATTGAGCATATGCTATTGTTTTCTTAAATATTTCTTTACCATGAGGTAACTTACACATCATGTGTCATAATATTTAATTTCTTTTCAGCCTGTTGGGGTAGTTGGAGCTATCACACCATGGAATTTTCCTTTAGCGATGATAACCAGAAAGGTCTCAAGCAAAACACTACACTTCTCCATTGGTTGAAATGTTCAAAAGAGAAAAGGCAGCTATGGTTGTGCATTTGCTTATACATGGTTTCATGCAGGTTGGGCCAGCATTGGCTTGTGGATGCACTGTCGTTGTCAAGCCATCAGAGTTCACACCTTTGACAGCATTAGCTGCAGCAGATCTTGCTCTTCAAGCTGGAATACCTGCTGTAATTCTCTCAAGTTCTTTACCAATCTCAATCTCAAGTTCTTGTTTGCGTACGAGTGTATGTTTCCGTATTTTACTTTATTTGTCAAAATTTATGTTTGAAAAGGGATGACTAAATTTCTATAATGACTTACAAAGTAAGGGGTTGGAACCAAAGAGGTCGTGGGCTATTCATGTAAGGTGCACAATTACCTAGCAAATCTGATTGCTCTAGCGTTATAATTAAGAATGCAAGTGTACCGGACACCCTGTCATCCTTGTTTTGCGAAGTAGACCATTACGCCATAAACCAGTCATAACTGCAATCCTGCAAAATTCACTAGGAGAAATTGAACGGTTTTGTTAACCAGAGTTTCCTTTTTCTCGTCATTAATTTCTGTGCTTCTCTTCATGGTATCTATTTTGATCACATTCCTTCCTTCAGGGTGCACTAAATGTTGTGATGGGTAATGCTCCTGAGATAGGTGATGCACTACTGCAGAGTACACAGGTTTTATTTCTTCCTGTTTTCTATTGTGTCTGCAAAATTAATGTTTTCCATACAGGTTAAGTAGAAACAATTGTGGGTTGACATGATAACATGTTTCCTTACTAGGTCAGAAAGATTACATTCACAGGATCGACAGCTGTTGGCAAAAAACTGATGGCTGGATCAGCAAATACTGTGAAAAAGGTATGTACTGAGAAGCTACTTAAGGAAACTTTACTGGAGATCTGCGAGTCCTGTGGTTTGGACAATGTTAAATACTCTGAAGTTAAAGTTCTTGTGCATGCTGGCATGGTTTCCTTGATGAAATATTACAAATACAATAACTTTCCCTGTTTTGGGTGAACGTCTAAGAGATCTGTTGAAAAGGGTTCAGAAAACCAGTAGTAACTGGCCATTTTTGGTGAAACTGGCCCCTACTGTTTATTTTTCTTTGGAACATGTCTTTGTCTGGTTCAGGCCCTAAATACCACCTATTGCATGCTATTGAGCGTGAAATGTGTATATTACTTCTTATTAGATATGCCCCAAATAACAAATCTAGAAATTCTCAATCTCAACATTAAAGGGTCCAAAACCACCTGATTTGAGGAACCACCCTGGTGGTGGTTTTTCTGGGCTCGTCCCAGTTTTCAAAACCTGCTATTCAGTCAGTATACCAGATAACTAATAGAGTTTTTTCTTTAGATATGTGTTGGACATAGAGTTCTCACTTTTAAGTATCCTAACTGCTGCTTGCTGGCTAGTGATACCATTACATGTTACTAATGTGTTGCTTTGCCATTTTCACTTAATTTTTTGGGTGGAATCTTGTTCATGATATACTTCATATTGTCAGTAAGCAATATCTTTTCACTATGCGGTAAACTGTATGTTTCTTAATGGGAACGTTTTAAAAAAAGCTTTTCTTGCTTCATTTCAATCTGCTACCTTCTAACGTTGATGCTCACAAGAATAATTCTTCTGTAGGTTTCTTTGGAACTTGGTGGGAATGCACCTTGCATTGTTTTCGATGATGCAGATATTGAGGTTGCCGTTAAAGGCAGTGTAAGTAAACATGGCTTTTCCTCACTTTCACAATGTTTTTGTGTCATCCTTTGTATTTCCACTAACATATAGACCGATAAGATCATCTTTATCTCTCTTGGTAGATCAACACGATAATAGCTATGATGAATTTGTACATAATGTCTAAGATTTTACATAAATTATCTCATTATTTATTGGGCCTATTGTTTGCGTTCTTTCGTGGTTTTACCATGTAAAGTGGAAAATGCTGTCTTGTAAGAATGTTCACTTTAGGTCAATGAATGCATTTTAGACTAGTCTTTTGACTTCTCTTTTTGCTTAGCTGCTACTGAGAAACATACCATGGGGCAAAACATGTGGGCTTCTCTTTTTTCTGTCCCAACATAGATTATGCCAGAAATTCAGTGCTGGGTTAGTATCTATGTAATGCTGCCTTGCCTGGTATATTGGGCTATTGGCTAGTGTGTGTGGTAGACCCTGCTTTGTTACTTTCAACTCCATGTATACCGGGTTTGTTGTCATCAACTTTCAGTGATCCCCAACTGGCAACAATTAGTTCTCATCCCATAAGCATGTCCCATGTCACGGACAGTACTTCTGTTCAGATTAAACAGAATTGACCATCCTTTATTGTCAACCACATGGGAGGGGCAAGTGATAATGCTGATCCAGGTGCAAATGTTCGAGATCCTAATTTTTAAGAGTTCTTTGAACCTATAACTCATTGCTACTACCAGCTCGAACACTGCAGTTATTTTAGCTCTATCTACACCTCATTGCTCGGAAGGGGATGATCTTTTTCTTTCTTTCAAGCTTCCTCTGGGCTTCAATTATTGAAAGCAACTATTACAAAGTTCAGATCCAACACAAAAAATCATGGCAAGGCGCATAGCCTGCCTGATACAACAAGAGTGAAGAAAAGCTAAAGTCTAAAACCATTACAGGGAATACACAGCTCCCTGTTTTAGAGGATAACATCGCCATTGACAAAAAAATTGCTTGAGAAAGGCTGAATGAAGATCATTTGATATGCAGCACTTCTGTTTGACTTCATAATGCATCTGCTAACAGACTTTATTGAAGTGGTAAATTGTATCATTTTGAATTATAATATGATGCATATTCACCAACTCCATTTATGTTCAGCTTGCTGCCAAGTTTCGCAACAGTGGACAGACGTGTGTATGTGCAAACAGGATATTGGTGCAAGAAGGTATATTGATCATTTATGTCATGGAAAGTTATTGGGGCCTCTTTTGTTCCGTTACAAAGGTGCAGTTGCTTCTGTAGGTATCTACGAAAAATTTACAAGTGCATTTGTCAAGGCTGTTCAGAGTCTGCAGGTCGGGAATGGGCTTGAAGAGAGTACATCACAGGTACATATCTGTTATTATCACCATGGTAAATATTGAACTACTAACATTTTGAACTATGTGTTTCTTGTGTTCATTGCTTGGGCAATGTTTTATCATGCAATGTATATGAGGTATATAAGAATACCTAATTTTCAGTACTTACCATTCACCTTTTTGCTGCATCGTCATGGAACAGTCTTCGTGATCTGCTCTTTTCTCCTTCTTGTTTCCCTATACGTTATTTCTTTGGGTATGTATATTTCCTCATCTAAGGAGTTCCAGTTCCTTTCATGTGCAGGGTCCCCTTATCAATGAAGCTGCTGTTCAAAAGGTTCATATTTTGCACTTGCAATAATTTCTCAGTATTACTCGTCATCTCTGTTTCTTTTTTTCCTTCTAAGTGATCCTCACATGTTCGATTTGTTGGCCTGTTCTCCTGTAGGTCGAGAAGTTTGTAGGTGATGCTACTTCAAAGGTAATCCTAAATCAACAGAAGATCATAAGGATGTGCATTTTTCCATTGAAATTAGAATGCAGGTTCAAGAAACCAGAAATGGACCAATTCCCCCTGGCCACAGCTGGATTGTTGGTACCTGGTTTCCCAAAACTGTGAACTCAGTCTCCAGTTCACCCCCACCCATTCACAAAAAGAATTCTCTACCATTATGCTTGTATTTTTTTTTAGATTTCCAGGAGGTGAAAACGCCCTGGCTCCATTTCCATTGCTGAAAACGAAACCACAAAGTATCCACCAGTGTACGCTCCCGACAGTTATCATTATTACAGTAAAACAGCCAGCAACAAGCAAAAGCAAAACAACAAAAAGGCCATGACTAAGAGATCAAAGCTGCATCAAAAAGAGTGAACTGATCGGCACTTCCATCTGCTGACACCAATATGCTTGTATTTGTCTCTAGCGTGTACACTAAACTTCAAATCTTCAAAATAACTTCTTCTTTTTTCAAAATTTTGAGTTTGTGAGGAACCCCCCTTCGTTGCCTGTTCTGGTTATTGAAACCCTGGTCGAGACAGGCTGGTTTTTGGTTTTCTTCTAAGAAAGTGATAACTTGGCTGAAAACAACCTGAATTGGGTACAACTTTGGCTTAACTTGGAACATATGCTGCTTGCTTGCTTCAGTTAAGACCGGGGCCATGTTTGTTCGTTGATCGGTTCTCTTTGCAAGTGCATGTAAAGTATCTCTTTGATCCTTCTGTAGGGAGCTAACATCATGCTTGGTGGTAAAAGGCATAGCCTCGGGATGACATTTTATGAGCCAACTGTAGTAGGGAACGTCAGCAGTGATATGCTTCTTTTCAGGTAGAGTTAAAATTTCTATTTTCCAACCTGACTAGTTACAATCCTACCTTGTTTGAGTTCATAGATTTTAATTTCATGTGAAGCAATGCTCAAATCATTGGGCAAGTCCTTTGCAATTGACAGCCATATTCAGATTTACTATTTATGATTTGATAAAGTTAATACTATATTTTGCTTCAGGGATGAAGTATTTGGTCCAGTTGCACCACTTGTACCATTCAAAACTGAGGAAGAAGCAATAAATTTGGCAAATGACACCAACGCAGGTTCATTAGCTGGCCCAAGTGTACTTATAACTTCTTAGGAAACATGTTGGGGACCTTGTCTACATTTATCCTTAATAGTTTGCACTGTTGACCTCTTTTCCTTGTTCTTTTTTACCTTTCAAGTATAGTAGCCTCATTATACATGATGTGCAGGCTTAGCTGCATACATGTTTACAAAGAGCATAGCCCGTTCGTGGCGTGTTTCTGAAGCTCTTGAATACGGACTAGTTGGTGTGAATGAGGGGCTTATTTCAACAGAGGTAAGGAAGCACCGAATAGAATTACATAATTTCCTGCTTTTTTGGCCTATACTGTATTGATATTGTCTTCACTTAATTTTCAGGTTGCACCATTTGGTGGCGTTAAGCAGTCTGGCCTCGGGCGAGAAGGATCAAAATACGGCATGGATGAATACCTAGAGGTTGGCACATATAAATCTATCACCTGTTACTGCTGTTCCTTTTTGTGACGCTCATCCGTTTGACTGCAATTGCAGATTAAGTATATCTGCATGGGCAACCTGAGCTGATGCTTGAAATTAGCCTGGCTAAAAACACCTGGACGATGATGAAATCGAGGAACTGGCAGGAGGCAGGTGTGCTGTAAGCGTGGAGTTCAGTAGCTGTAAAATCGGACTAAGAGGTCACTAGTTGCTCTTGGAGAACAGGTTAGATGGTTAGGATAGGCGAATAAGCCCTGGAGAGCCGGAATAAAAGGTTGTAGTGAGTTGTAAATGATGTGAACCATAAAGCACGGCTTCATCTCGGGACTCTGGTATGAATAATCATCACATCAACTGGTGTCTCCAAAGACGTTCATACTGTTACAAAATAACAGCCTATAAAAGGGTCGATGATGTTTTGATGCTGCAGCCTGAATATGCCGTGTTCTGGTAACTACGGTTCCTGTTTATTACTCTCTTCGTTTCAAAATAGAATAGATTTTTGATTTTAAATAGTCTTTAGTATACAATTTTGACCATTACGTTTTGATAAGTATATAAATAAAATATTTTAAAATTTATTACTGGTTACAAATAAAATAAGTTAACTACATACATTTAAAAGAACTTCTATTTTAGAAGAGAGTAGTTATCACTTACCTGAGCACAAGTACGCGCGTTCAATTAGTATCAGAGTGCGCAGCAAAACAGCACTAAGGGTGTGTTTGGTTTGAGAGATGAGGTGGGATGGGATCATCCCATCCCATTTTTTTGTGGATATCCCGTGTTTGGTTCAATGGATGGGGATGGATGAGGATATCCACCCAAGGGAATATTCCCCTAAGATGCTGGATAGAGGTGTTAGCAAAAAAAGCCGGATGGGCTCGTCTCGAGCGTCGTCCGCTCCCCGCGAGCTCCGTCTCCGCGCCGGCCGCGCGAGCTCCGCCTCCGTCCCGCCCGAGCTCCGCCCGAGCTGGCCTCCGCCCCGCCCGAGCTCCGCCCGAGCCGGCCTCCGCCCCGCCCGAGCTCCGCCCGGCTGGCCTCCGCCCCGCCGCTCCCCGCCCGAGCTCCGCCCCGCCCGATCTCGCCCGAGCTCCGCCGCTCCCCGCCCGATCTCGCCCGATCTCGCCCGAGCTCCGCCGCTCCCCGCCCGATCTCGCTCGATCTCTCTCGAGCTCGCCCGAGCTCCGCCGCTCCCCACCCGAGCTCCACCCCGCTGGCCTCCGCCCCGCCCGAGCTCCACCCCGCCGGCCTCCGCCCCGCCCGGCCGACCTCCGCCCCGCCCGTGGCTCCCCTGCCGGTGAGAGAGAGAGAGAGAGGATGGAGAGAGGTGGAGAGAGTTCACTGACGAATGGGGCCCACATGTCAGTGGCCCATCCCAATTGAGTTCATCCAGTTTTAGCCAAACATGGGTTTGATCCATCCCATCCGCTCCAATCCTTTCAACCAAACAAAAAAACGATTCATCCTATCCCAACAAAATTGAATGGCTCCAACCCATCCCACCTTGCCCTCAAACCAAACGGACCCTAAGAGTACATGTGGGACTTGCGCTAAACTATTTATTCCTAATGGGATTTTACTTTTTTTTTGACAGGTAATGGGTTTTACCACTGTGCATTCTTATGAAATAAAACGTAGCGTGTCTGTTCTAAGGATTAAACCTGAATGTCTGACAATAGACATTCTAGCTGCAACCAATAGAGCAACAGTATCTTAATCTTTTGCCGTTACTCCTAGTTAACAGTATCGGAGCTGATACTAATCAAAAAGCAGAGAAGATCTCACTCGTATCTCGTCTTTCCCGCTTACCGAGGAGCTAGACTGCAGAGTGCAGTCGCAGACCCTGGGCAGCAAGTGGGTCGAACACAGCAGGGCAAGCAAACAGTACAGCACACGCTGCTGAATCTGCTTCAGCTTCAGCTTCAGCAGCAAGAAAGAATAAACGAAGCTTCCTCACTCATCAATGGCTTCTTTCTTTCCCCTCCTCCAAAGCCTGCTTGTCTCTTGCGCAGGGGACCCACCGGCAGCGCAGAAACCGAGGCAAAAGCCAGGCTTAGCTAGATTGCTTCGAGGATGCACCGTCAAGATGAGCTGCCTCGGGAACCGCGCTCTCTCCTGCTAGTAGTAGTAGTAGACTACTCTGACGCTTAGCTTTTGGAATTTCTGCTCCTATATGGTTCAAGAAGAAGCTTCCTCGAAATCTCTGCCATGCATCTCTCTCCCTTTCTCTCTCTACATTTCCCATGCACCAATAAAGAGCAGTACAGTAGAATACTGGCTGTTAGGCCACTCCCAATGCATAGGTGCTTAGAGTAAGTGCTTAGTGCATGAGAGGGCTTAGCAACTAAACTCCCCAATGCATAGGTGTTTAGCTTTTTGTAGCTAAGCTTCTTTCATTTAATTGTTTAGCAACTAAACTCCTAATACATAGATGCCACATATGTGTTTTGCATAGGTCCGCGCGCTTAGCATCGGTTCTTTCTAGAGACACCAAAACTATCTCTCTCCTCCTTAATTGTTTTGCCACATCAGTTTTTCGCCTATGTGGCATTCTTAGCACCTGTCCAAGTTGGAGCATTGGGAGCAGCCTTAGGAGTACTGTACCTCTAGTAGCTTTCCTTTACTCCCAAAGGCGGAAAGACCTCAGATAGAGGGGATGAGGTTGGGACGGGCTTACACAGACACTTTTATAAATGGATTTTGACATTCCATTTGCGAGGGCAAGTATATGCTCCCTACAAGGGTATGAAGTATAGACTCCTACGAGGGTACTCGACCGGTTGATGATAGTATATGCGCGCTCCGTTTATTTTTTGCATGGCGTGTTTTGACCCGACATAGAGATTAGGGAACCTTTGAGATTCAGAAATTCACCGGCCAAGAGGTGATTTAGAAAAGCCATGTGTAAATACTTAACAAAGAGAATGGAATAAATAAAGATAATAGATAAAAGAGCATTTCTTGTGCATACCCAACTTATAATTTTCAACAACATTGCAAATAAATATATCCATTTTATGATCTATGTCAAACACCCATATCTAGAAGGCACAAAACGTAAGTAATATTTAATAAAATCGGATTATACTTACTCACATTAGATGTTTATACTAGTATAGGTATCTAATAGGAGATTCCTGTAACGGAAATACGAAAAGTTGTTATATGATGATTGTACAATACCCTTGGGAGTTGTGCAGATTCAACAGCCTGGAGAACTGTGCTTGCATGAAATATATGTATTTCAGCGTAGTATTGCTTCTTTTCGGTGAAGCCTACCTAGCGAAGAGTATATATCGTCAGGGATTCAGGACCCAGTAGATCATAAGTACTCTATGTTTGTTACAGTAAGCAAACACAATCCAAGCAACAATTACCAGACAATCCAAACTTTTACCATTTTTTCCCTTTTCTTTTTGTATTTTACTTATTTTCATTAGCTTTTGTGTTGCATCAGCTACGTGGTGCATGCATGTCACCACGACTGAGAGTCTGAGACTAATGGAGATTATTACTGAAGCCTGGAACGTAATTCAAGATTGTTACTGAGCTCTAGGCCGACAATTAACAAAATTCAATAGAAGATTAATTGCAACAAATTATTAAGTACTCCCTTTGTTTTTGTTAACTTGTCACTTTTGACTACCTTTTGTGTTCACAAATAATTATCACTCCATGCTTCTCGGTGTACTATCTTCAATTTTGCTCTTTGTCTTACTAATGGGCCTCTAGAACCATATCTATAAGAGCACTCCTAATGCATTGTATCTTAGGTTGTATCTTATTGTATTAAATAACTATTTAGATACAATCTGCTCAATGGGTTGTATCTTAGTGTTGTATCTAAAAGAGCTCTCATTTAATGTGTTTTGTGAGAGAAAAATTATGAGATGTCTTGGATTTGGTGCTAAGAGCCATATCTAGATTAAGATATGGTTACTCTCTCTTTCCTCATTAAATAGGGTGCCACATCAGATTTTTGCTTAGGTGGTATGATTTAGATATAGTACATGGTGTAGCATTGGGACTGCCCTAATACTAATTTATCAAGTACTCAAGGGCACTTTGGTCATATTATGCACAACAAATGATTGCGTCAGTATGTATTTGTGTTTTGGTCACCAAAGTGACGAGTAAATGAAAATGAAGGTAGTATGTAACAAATTGAATATACATGCAGTAACCCCTCGCGAAAACAACTCTTGCATCACGAGGTTTACTATTCTCTCCGTTAAAAAATAAGGCCTGGGGAATTTGTTTAGCAATACGGAGTATAAGGCTTGCATGCGAATTTAATGATGTTTACTCTCTTTGTCCTCATTTATTTTCTCTCTCTCTCTCTTCAGTCATAGCTACTTATCTCTTTCTTATTTCTAAGGCATTAATACCTTGAATAGCATTGCCATTTCAGTGCAGTACTTTCTCCGCTTCAAAATAGAAGGGGTTTTTGACTTTACATATTCTCCAATATGCAACTTTGATTATTACTTTTGTATGAGTATGTAAGTAAAATATTATAAAAATTTATATTACAAAACAATTTTAATGAAAAATTTGATGGTACCATTTACATCTAACAAATCTAAGTCATTTTTCATTAATTACTGGTTAAATATAAAGAAGTTTGACCGCACACTTTCTAAGAACACTTATATTTTAAAATGGAGGGTGTAATTTCTTGGTTCATGACTTTCTTAATCCACATGGTAAACCAAAATATGCATTATATTTTTGAAAAGAGGGAGTATTGTTCTCAAGTTTTAATTTGTGTTAATCCTGCATACACCTATAAAGCTCGATCAATAAATGTAAAAATGAATTAAAACATGTATGGGTAGATCATCTCACATGAGGATGTTAAGAGTATTATTGTGATTGTACTCGGGTATAGGGTTTAGGTGTGTTTCTGTGTGCCCTTGTACTAACTACACACTCTCCTCAACCTCGCGCAGTGTTGTGACGGACAGGACGACAACACAGCTGCCCTAGAGGCGACTTGGGAGAGGTGAGAGGTGGGCAATCTCATCTCGAGCATCTCTGGCCGGTGGCGGTGTGGTTGAGCAATGGGCATACATACCTAGGACAAAGTATGGTGGATTCGGCAGGGAGACGGTCTAGCCAACCATGGCGAGGACGAGGGCTGCTGCGAGAGTGGTACGCGAGAAGGAGGTCAGGTGCGTCGGATCTGTGGGGAGGGTGGCTCCAGATAAATGAGTAGTGGATGCACTTGAATAAGTAGAGCATGTCTAGGCAGCAGCTTGAGAAAGATGATGATGGTCCAATCTGAAGAAGGCAAGGTACATGGCCTCAAATAGGCTGTGACTCCCCGTCACGAAGCTCCTCAATGCATTGTGCTAAAAGAAAGGGCAATTAATTATTGTTTGCGGTGTTCATGCCACCCTGGGATTAAGGGAGAGCTCGGTTCTTAACCTTGCATAGCTCTGATACCATGTTGATACGAGAGAATTAACGGTGCATGTGTGTAGTTTTTCTAGAAACACATGAGTGTGTAGTTAGTCTTATGGGAGCGCTTCTATTGCATATACAACTGATTTTTTTATATGTTTCAGTCGATTTCCACCACCTTAGATCACCATAGTATGGTCATTTTCTCTAATCTCAAAGCAAGTCTAAAGTTTAAAATGATTGACCGAAACTTAAGGAATTTTCGGACACTGTGCGTTAGCAGTTCGTGTAATGAGCCTAGAGTAGTAAAATACATGTACAAGGACACAAAGGGGCACACTGACACCATAGACGTGAACTGTCCCACGAAGAATGCTTTGTAGCTTGACTCGATCGATCCAACTGGCAGTAGGGACCTAGCAGCAAGCTGTTTCCAGTTTCTATTCGAATCAAATTCGAAAATATACATCGCTTGCGTGCAGTACTCTCACTTGCTTGGTGTTTATCTTTCTCCTTTCCTTTTCGTCTTTCGCTCTTTAAATACTGTAGAATCATCATTTCGACTAGGCCCACCTCATGGATCGACTGCCAATTTGTGTTCTATATTGAGCTTGTTCTTAATTAGCCTACAATAGTTCAGACTATTGCATGTTATCAGATTGTGTATATATGTACACATACAATGATGGTTGTTCAGATTAATTACTTTAATTTGCTTTGGCTTTTAACGATCGCGATCGCTTTAGTAGTTCAGACTCTTTCATGTTGATCACATCGCATGATTAGTTTGTTTTCATTATCTTGCCCTAGTTATGAACAAAACATAGTACTGCAGCACGTGGCATGCATATACAAACATAACCCAAGTTTTTTTCTTTGTGCTGGCATAAAGCTAGTAAATTATATATATCTCTGCATGGGAGCAAGTAAATCTTCTACATTAATAGAGCGTGAGAGGCTTTGCATGTTCTAGTGCGAACTTGGTCGATCTTAATTACGGCGCCACTCCGCAGATGGCCACATTTTTGCAGGGAAGGACATTGATATATATATTATCGCATGTAAGAAGCTCGCATTTAAGCTACTAGCTAGAGTATGCATAGATATTTCTGCATGCACATATGCTAGCTCTGTTAATTGGGAGAGAATAGATCAATCACAGTTGCATAAAACATTACAGGATAACAGTGCACGGTTCCAGAAAAATATAATACCATACATGTTTCCAAACCCAACCAATTAACAAGAATTAATTAGTACATAGTCCTACAACACTAGCAAGTATCAGAGAGTTCCATTAACATGTTCTTGTATAGAAATAAGTACATGCATGCCTCAGGATCAATGAAAGCTTGTCTCCCCAGCATGCAAGAATACCAAATTAAGTTACACATTTACACCCACATCTTAATTAAGAACACGTACAATTACATAGTCGACCATCCTCAAAATAGATAATCCTAGACTTTGAGCATCCCCAGAGTACATGTGATGCACGCATCACTGTAAGATCATCCTGATCAATTAGTGACGCATTGCCGCATGCTATAATTCTCCATTAATTCCATGCATGCACTCGAGCTATACTTATTTAGCTAGCCACATGCATGCACCAGTTAAACAAAGCACTAGTTAATTAATCTCCTGCACGTAATTATAATTAATTTGATTGATTTACCCGTAGATCACCGATGGGCTGCCCATCCTCTGGCCTCCCATCTGCGGCCGCCGTGGTGACGGCCTCTCGAGCTTCGAGCCAGCCGCGCCATCGAAGCCCCTGCTCCCCGCCGAGTCGCCGGACATGGTCATCGGCTTCGCCTCGTACATGCCGGCGATGGAGTCCATGTCGTCCATGCCGCCGTCCATCATCGGCGGCGCCATCTGGAGCAACTGGTCGCCCTTGTCCTGGTCGCCATCACCGTCGTCATCGTCGCCCCACATCATCGGGCTCTTGCCGCCGCCGCCGGCGTAATGGCTGGGCCTCTTCTTTCCCAGTGACCCGATCCCGCCGCCGTCGCTGCACGCGAAGAAGCTGTCCATCGGCTGTTGCTGCTGCAGGTCTAGGTGGCCGCCGCCTGCGCCGCCGTAAAGGTGCAGGTCCCTGCAGGGAAGGGAAGCCCATGGAAGGGCCAATGTCCTTGATGGAGCACATGTCGAGGACGGCGGCCTGGCTGCCTAGGGATTTGTACCCCGCCGCCGGGCTCGCCGCGGCATCGCCGGAGGCGAGGGTAGTCTGGTATGCTTTCTCCAGGATGGACTGCATGTACTTCCCCTGGCTTCAATCCTCATCTGCAGGTGCTTCTGCACCTGCATGTCAATTTAATTCCATGTTCATGCATGCATGAGTTAAGTAGGACTAATTAAAATGTAATATTAATTAGTGCTAGTTAATTAGTAAGCTACCTGTGAATGTTCATGCATGCATGAAATAAAAGTTGGTGAGGATGAGCAACATGGGAGGGTAGAAAAAGTGGAGTTAAGTAAACTTCCTAATGCTTTTAAAAGGAGCAATATTGAAACTTCATGAGAATTTCATGATCTTTTTGCATGCATGTATGCTTTAGTTCTTGGTTGATTATTACCTCTAGTTGCTCATGTAGCCTTCTTTGGACCTCCATTTGCATTCTGATGGCCTCGTTCATGTGCACGTTGCGGCTGAAAGATTCACAACATTTGAAAGGAAAATGGGTTAGGACTTGAAAAGCTTAGGAATTAGGATGAGTGAACACAAAGCAAATTCTACTTCAAATTAACCTACTCGTTCATGCTTCTCCCCATTATTCCGAAGAAGACGCTGCATTTCGTTGCATCTGATCCATTGCTGCTGCAGCTGCGAAAAATTCAATATTGTGGTTTATGCAAGGAAGTAATGAACATTAATTGGATAGTTAAACACTGAAACTAGCGGAAGATATACATACAGCTAGACTAGTACCAAGTAATTGTCTTAATGAATTGAAGGTGCACAATTTGATCTCTCTTCACAATTGAATTAACACTACAACAAATGCATGAAAAAGGGAGAACAAGTATATGCACTTTCATCAATCCAATAGATCTCTTCTTAAAGCTCTTACCATCCTTAACTGAATGATCGTTGAAGTCCTTGTGTGGTTGCTTCCCTAGCCTGAATTTCTGCTCATAAAAAGACGAACCATATATATTAGCCAACAAAAGAGACAGGGAGAGAAAGAGGGAGAGCTTGAAACAAAATTAAACATAACCCTAATTAAATGGTGCAACATTTTGTAATAACTTTCTTTGATAAAATTTTGGCAGCGTGCATCGGTTGATGCAGAGGCCGGGATGGTGCAACAACATGTACACACACCTGAAGGTGACTCTTGAGGTGGTAGAGGGTAAGCCCCCTTCACTCCCATAACCCTCATGATGGTCTTTGGGGTTGCCTCTACAACAATGGAACACACAATTCTCAACAAAATGAATGAACCATAACCAAAAGGATTGCATGAGATCGATCGAAGAGGGGCTATATATGACGGCCTACGTACTGTCGGGGCCGCCGAGCTGCGCGACGGCGTCGACGAAGCGCTCGTGGAGCTCGACGGTCCAGCGGAGGCGGGGCTTGGGGTCGGTGGTGAGGACGAGGCCCGAGTCGCCCTGCACGCACATGGGTTGCGCCCTGGTGTCGTTGTTGGAGCCCTGCTGCACGGCGGTGCCGCTGCTGCTACTAGTGGCCTTCTTGGATGAGAACATTCTATTCTGATCTCTCTCTCTCTCTCTCTCTCTAGATCTGCCGATGGTTTCTGCTGCTCGATCTGCTGTCGGATTGGAAAGATGGGGGAGATTCAAGAACAAGGATCGAATAGGGTTCTTCAATTCGCCCCGCGGCGAGCGCGCGCGGAACGAGGCCGGGCCTAGCTTGTTGTTGTGTTCAGCTGGATGAGAGCCTTGATCACTAGGAGCTCTAGTTTGTGTTGTGTTGTGCTGGTGTTGATATGTTCCTTCTCGCTTTCTCTCTCCTCTTTTGCTTGGTTGGGGCGGCTTTCCTTCTCTCTCTCTAGCTTCTTTGTTTCTCCCTCTAGCTAGGAGTCTTCTGCTACAAAGACCATGTCTGATATTCTATCCTGGCGGAGAAAAGCCACTAACACTCGAACGTGGCCTCCCCTCCCCTCTCCCTAGCTCCTTTGGCAAAAGATGAGAGAGGGGGTCTTTTGAAGTGTGTAAATATTCCTGAAGGGTGATTTTAATTGGTACAACACTCCCCACACTGTTCATAGATACCTAAGCTAATAATACCGTAGAAAAATAGTGGGGAAAACAGTTCCTCTGGTTACTTAGATTTGACAGCTCAATGCATATAATTTATTAGACCTATGTGCACTTGATTCGGAGTACCACACGGTTGAAACATATTACTCACATTTTCTCATCAGGTATACAGTAGCAGTTGGTATCTGTGTCAAAATATATTGGATTCAAGACCTCACTAATACAATATTAATAAACCACCGCCTACTTTCGAGCTCACCTTAGGTCTAGTGGATCCTAGACATATATGACACGATATTAATATAAAAAATCACGCCTCAATTTGAGCTCATTTTAGACCTTGTGGAGCCTACACATGAGGAGGAGTGTTGAAGTGTATTGTACATCTTTTATTATTAACTTAAACTTTTGGGAGGACTGATTAATACATGAAGTTTAATATGCTAAGTGAGCAAAGAGAGGTCATGTGTTTAAAACCTAACTAACGAGTTGTCAATAATTTTAATAATTTCTTGTTGGCGCATGGACCTGATCAACAGAGAGATGTATATGCAGCCTTCTATCCTATTTGCCTTTTTTTCCTGTTCAATTGTAAGTTAGCGAGAGCACCATTAGCATCTGTCGTCCAATTGTACCTCGGCATGCAGTAAACAGATCCTGCGTGATTTTGTCTTTGCATGCCCCACATAGTTGGATCAGTACTCTTCTTTTCTTATATAGTTTTTCCCCTTCGGCACTAGAAACAAACAAGTTATCCACCTTTAATTTGTACTTAGTGTGTCCATACTCCGTTCCTTTTTGACCAGCGAGCAACATGCATGCATAGTACTAATAGAAGCTAGTAATAAAACATATGCAATTCGTGTAATGGGTATTATTGTTCTCTACAAGATGTAGTGAATTACCACTACCAAGGAATATATGAGTAGCTAACCTAGATAGCATTTAGGATGTTTGCATATACTAATTTAGGATGTTTGGATGTACTCTTTCAGAAAGGATATACTCTTATATGACGTGAACTCTCTAAGCTTTGCGTAACATAGGTCACATTAACACTACTCCCTTCATTCCAATTAAATAGATGGCATTTTTTATTTTTCATCATTTTGGTTTGTAGTTTTGACTGTTGCTTTTTGTATGCACATGTAACTAATTTCTTATAAAAAAATTATATTGTGAAACTATTTTTCACGACAAATGTGATATCATTTCTACCTCATCAATCTAAATAGTTTCTTATTAGTTAGTAATGAAAGATAAAAAAGTTTGACTACACATTCTCTATAACATCATCTACTCCTATTTTGGAACAGAGGCAGTACAGTTAAGCTAGACATATATAGGATCATGATGAAAAGTAGTGCTACCAAACTGTCATGCAATTATGTTCTCTTGATTGTTCCAGCATGCTCCAAAGGACATGCTGTATATATATAGTCACATAAAAAAAATTGTTTCAAAGACAAGGACAGTTAACGAGTATCACATGGAGTGACACTATCATGTATGAATGATTGCTCGTAGATCTTGTGGGGTTACAAATAGGTGCAAATGCATTGAGCCCCGATCATTGGCAGCTGGGCACCGAAAAAGATGTACTCAAAGTCTCCATTGGAGCTAGCTAGCCACTCATGCCATTGTGGGGCACGTACTTGGAAGTCATGCGTCTTTACTTCTTCCTTTCTCTTCTTTACATTGCTGACCGGGAATTGTGGTGTCAGGTACGACCGGCCCCTCGATTCTAATTTCAAAGAAAAGGAACCGATAGAATGTAATCTCAGGGCATGAAACTAAATAGAGATCTCCGCTAAATATGGTGCATGTCGAGAACGCTCGGTGTTACTAACACTTATTTTTGTTTGCGGTAGGGTGCAATGGTGTATTCGCCCTCCAGTGTAGATCAACTAGGGGAAAAGATATGGGCTGCTGGTAACCGGATTATTGGTGACCGCCGGTTACCCGGCGAACGACCAACGAAGTCTAAATTTTAATTGGTGTGTTCCTACAAGTTTGTTTTAGTTTGATGTGTTTTGTATCTTTTTTTTCAATTTGATGTGTTTCTTATGAATTTAGTCTGAGTTTTTGTATTTGTTACAAACTTCATGTGAATTCAAATTTATTTGAATATTTTGGACGAGTACCTATCCAAGATTCACAGCGAATCACCCTGCACTAACATACAAGGAACAAACTTCTGAATTTTTGAACAAAGTCAACCCCAAAGATCTACATTCAAATCGAGTTTTCTTCTTTCGAGGAAAATAAGTCAAAATATCTTCCAATAGATGTTGATATGATGCAGGGATCAAAAGAGCACATGTTCTTCATTGCAATATCTCAATCTTCTTTAGTAGGACAGAAGACTGTCCCCTCTACATATGCATGCATGCATACGTCACCACCAAAGCATTCACCAACTCCAAATCCAAACAAAATGTGGAGTTTATGGCAGGTCAAAACTAACTGGGGTTTAGCTACCTTCAAGCTTCCAGTGGGTCCCAGCAGGAAGGGAAAGTAGACAGGATGAGTAAGAACATTGTAAAGCGCCCGTGTGCTGCACTGCGGCTCTGCCTGCCATTTTCTTTGTCTGCAAGGGAATAGATGCTCCCTTCTTTGACAATTAAGCAAAGATTCTTCTCAAACATTCCCCAAATGTGGTTCTATTTGGATTATTGTAACTCTCTAGTGGCTTTCCTTAAGCAATAAGAAATCGATAGAAAATAAAAAAGAGTTTGGGAGCCACAACCAAGAATAGAAAATCGGAAAATCGTGGTAACCGAGATCATACATAGGGATGGAAATTTCTCCATGGACCATTTGGCCGGCTGGACAAACTCCTAGGTACGGGGACAGTTGAGCTCAGTACGTACCCTGGAACTTGACAAACAAAATTACTTTATTCGCATATTATAGATTTAATACTAAAATATACTTTTATTACACATTAGTATTTAAGTTATTGAAATGATATTTTGAGGTAAGGTATACTGAGTACCTAAACAACTTAATATCTATACTACCTATTGAAAGGTCCAGTTTTTCTTTTCTATCTTCACTCCCAAAACGTAAATAGATCACTCAGCTCTGTTCGTTTAAATGCATCCAATAGCTCATATTGGTTTGTGGTCTGCCACCTAATCTGACGGCTATTCTTAATTGATAGATAATTATCTACCATTACCCTTACTTAAAGTTAATAGATAATTTCTCACTATTGCCACTGCTATACCCTCCAGTGCCCCTCTCTCCCGAATTCGTGCCATGCGTGGCCACCGTGCCCACGCGGCGCTCCGACCATGCCCGTGCGCCACCGTCGTCGTCTCCTTCTACACGATACAATATAGATTATGTTTTCACGCTATACATATTATGAAAACGTGCGTTGCACGTGTGCACTTGCTAGTCCTGATAAATGTATGCCCATTGCTCGCCGTGGTTTGTTCTAATTTTGGAAACTCCTGGCAGGAGCTAGCTCAGGTGGAAGTCCTAAACACGTGGAAATACAGGTCAGTTAGACATACACTATATATTCTTCAACAATATCAGAAATTGAGTTAACTAAGTTGAGCGTGAACTTTTAAATAGAGGCATATCAAGATTTATCACTACGGAGGAAGTGAGCTTGGCTTACTTGGATGGAGGCATGGATGTAAAACCCAACCAACTAGATTCAAGTCCTTATAAACCTGAATTTGGATTTTTATTTATTATACTATCACGCTTTCCCTACGGTTCGCCTTCAAAAAAGATTTATCACTACGATGGTAGACCGATGGACACCCAAGCTTGGATATTGGAGTGTGTTGTTGGCCGTGCTAACCTCTTATTTGGTCATAGTTGTGTATGGATCTTTATTATTACCCCTATCTTTGATTTTGTCCTGCATCCGGTACTGCTTTCAAACGTCGTAGACAGCCAAGTTCCTAAAATTCTACTGCTAAAAATTCATGAAACAAAACATCCACACATCAACATCATCGTTTAAAATGCATGTAACTTTCCCGTGATCACTCGCTGCATTCTTTTCTGCATGGAAGTGGAAGAATAAAGACAATATTCTCAAGAACAACGCAATAAAATTGCAGCCTTATTTGAGAATATACTTTATTTTAGTTGATGCAAAGGTTAGGGGCTAACAGTCCTTAGCTTGTTGCCAAATAGCCTTGTTTTGTCTTTATCACGGATGCAGAACGAAAAGACGACACTTCCATATCAAAGTCAACTATCTATTTGAAGACAGGCAAGAAAAGCCAACGACATTTCTGATAAATTTCCAGGTAACTTTGAAGAATCTTAGCCCTGGCATTGGCCAATTGGAACGAGTATAATAAATATGTCAATAAGATAACTAGTTATATGATAGATATACATGCATATGGTAACAGAAATGGAATCCGGCTTCTACTTTATGGAAGAACTAAATTAACGACACGATGACACAGATACTGTTTCTTCCAACCATAGTTAACGAATCCAGCCTACATAGTTGAGAACTTGTTTGGGGGTATTGTAAGAACACCACAAGAATTTTGCATGAAACATAGTAAATTGTTCAATTTCTTCTTCTTTTCATTACTTCATTCCAAACAGGGCATGATTAAGCACCAGCTTAAAGATTGACTCATGAACGGTGAAGAGAGGAAAGATAACTAAAGGCAAAAGGAGAAATGATCATTAAAATCGCGTGCATGTAAACCTTGTATTCCCTCCAATTTGTTAAAAGCATTTTGGACAAAGGTCCGGTCAGACTTTCAAAACTTTAACTACAAATATATTTATAAAATATTTAGGTTGGAAACTTGGAAACCATATGTGTATATTGTCTCGAAATATACGTTCGCAGTATCATAATTTTATGAGGTTTTATAAACGTATTATAATATAAACTAGCGGTCAAAGTTATGTATTTGGAGACCGTGCTAATGTCCAAAATGACAACTTTAGATATTCAAAACGGATTGAGTACTAAGAACATCTCAACAACATACCTCATCCATTACTAAGAGCTTGCTACATAAGTATTTTGGTGATGTGAAAGAGAGCGAGAGAGGAAATAGAGTGTGCTTAGGAAGAAACAACCTTGACTTTTGTATAAAGACACTAGTAAGGAAAATACTTGTTAGAGGGACCTTTGTTACTAAAAGACTCATACCGTAAGTTCTACCCCCTCACACCAACATATAGTTTTTTGTTCTCGATAACAAGTCTAATAACAAAGTATTGAAAAATTTGTTACTATGATGAGTCGGTATTCTCTACCCTCTTAGTAATAAGCTTATTAATAAGCTGTTGGACATGTTCTAACTAATTAGCTCACAAATCTATATTTTAGAAAATAGACCTAGCTCGCAGATTCGATAAGAAAAGTCCCGTGGCAAAGCATGCTGTCGCATAATAAAACACTAAAGTACCCCAAGTAAAATTGGTATTTAACCTTTAGATCGATGATTAATTAAGCTAAAAAATCATATCCACGGGACATAAGTTAGCTTACATTTCAAGCACTCAGAGATGCCCCTTAGCCAGGTCGACGAGGACCACACTTCACTTGATTATTTGGGAGGTTCTCCTTTGCTAGCACTCGTGCATCATGCAAATCCTTCGTACTGGTCTAAGATACTGAAGTATAGGTCAGTTAGCTAGGAAGTAAACCAAATCCACGAAGCAAACTCATTTCTGTTGTTTCAACCTTCCATCATGGTCTAGCTTATCACTACTATAGAAAAAATATTTTCACATGGTTTAAACTCCGTCATCCAAGACGGTTTTAGCCACCTCCCAGACAGTTCATAAACCATCTTGGATTACATAACATCCAAGACAGTTCTTATAACGGAACTGTCTGGGATGTGATGCTATCCGAGACGGTTTATTTTACTGAATCGTCTGGGATTGCATCAACATCCCAGACGGTTCTTCAGATTTGAATTAGCTAGGATAATTCTGTGAGGTTCTGTCATAATGGATATCCTAGACAGTTTTTTCTGCCTGAACCGTCTATGATATCAATTATGATAGAATGTTTGTTTTATTTTTATTTCTACCTTGGAACAAAAATTCCATAGATTTCATATTGAGAGGTACACATTCACATTTACAACAAATGAATAAATTTCTGATATGAGGAAACTATGCATAGAAAGAACACATTTGCATCTCCATCAATATCCACATGACTAAGTACATGAAGAAAAAATGAACTTCTAAGTATCGACATATCCACATAACTAAGTATTCTCATTTTAGTTCACATTCGCAGCAAGTTAGGGGTTGATGGTATTCGCCCCTGACGTTGATTACTTGGTCAATGAAGAATACGACGAACTCCCCTCTAATCTCCATGAGCTCGGCCTTGGTCATCATCTTTGTTCCAATATCAATCCCAACCTATATGAAATAAGATTAAATTCATGAATATATGTAAGATGTGAATATATGAAGTAGTGGTAAAATGGACAAACCTTAATGTCTTGGCACTACTACAGAATAGAGCTTTAAAGACCCCATATTACAGGAGGTTCTTGAAAACTCGCCTCTAGCGTAGTACATCAGAGACGGTCCAAAAGAAGGTCCGACTGGGTTGACTGTGAGGCCCAAGAACCGCCTGCAATATTGGACTAACATATCACAGACGGTTTGTGATACCCCCAGCCTTATCATATGCGGTTCTTGATAAGAACCGACTATAATGACTTAGACATCACGGGCGGTTCTCACCAAAAACCGTCTGCGTTGAGTGCCCGTTTATATACATAAACTGTTTTCAATCCTTGGTCTTCACTGCGCCTTAGTCTTCACCGTGCCTCCGAGCCTGACGCCGCCGCCCCTACCTCCAAGCCCGACGCCGGTAGGCTGCCTACGTCGCTTCTGGGCTCGACGCCGCTGGCCTCCTCCTCCAAGCCCGACGCCACTGCGCCCTCCTCTGAGCCCGACGCCGCCCCTTCTTTGAGGCTGTCACCGCCACCTCCTCCTCCGAGGGTGACGCCACCAGCCCTGCCTCTGAGCCCGACGTCGTCGGCCCTCTCCTTCTAGCCCGATGCCGCCGCCCCTCCTCCGAGCCTGACGCTGTCGCCCCCTCCTCCGAGCCCGACGCCACCGGGTACGCATCCTGTCCCCCTTGCATTTGGATTCAAGAGAAAATTGCAGCAGAAGGCTTTAGAAACTGGCAATGTGTGCAATGCATGGAAATGACATTTAGGCTTTGATCGATGAAACTGCATGCGTGCCTGTTTGTGTGTGTTTTGACATGCGAAGATGACATAATAATCTCAGACATTCACTGGATTGGTTGGAACATTTAGCAGAAGATTTGAGTAGGGGTTTTGGCTTTGGTGGAGTATGTAGTTTCTTATTCTAATTACTGTGATATTCAAGGCTGTCAAACTAACAAGCTAAGATGCAAAAACTATTGTGTTTTTTATATATCAACACTATGTGAACTAGTGATTACATATAACTTGTAATGATGGAAATCATCTCATGCATGTCAAATATAGCAGTAAATAAAAAGTGAGAACATGGGTGATGTCAATATTAGTCAGAATACTAATTTCTCGCTGCTCCATGATGTCAAGCCTTGCCAATGTTATGTTAACAATGCTATTTCAATATCTGCACTGTTGTTGTTGCTAAACAATTGACACTTAGCATATCATGTTGTCAAAATTGATGTCCTAACTTCAGATCATCCTATATTTAGCATGAATGAATCATTCATGCATATTGTTATTAGAGCCACCCTCAAAGTGGCTAATAAAGCTTGGAAGGAGTTCAAATTTATTCTCCGACGGGACTTCATCGAAAAGGACGAGGACCCGTTCGCCGTCCACAAATGGATGGATCAACATATGTGGACTCAATTCAAGGAGTCGAGGGAAACAGAAGAATTCAAGACGAATAGTGTGGCGGCCAGTGCGCTCGCGGCCAAGAACACCCACCATCACAGGCTGGGTAGTTCTGGGTATGTGCCCAAAGTTAGGAAATGGTATGGACGAGGAGGAGATGGCACATCTTAATGACCTGCCCCCGCCATTTCCCAACGTAGAATCACGGCGCACATGGAATTGGTTGTACGCGAGGAGAAATCCAAGTGCGACATCTTCGGACGCCCAATCCTTCGCGAGCGAAGCAACCCAGGAGGTCTACACTAGATTGGTACGATGTCGTTTACAAAACCTGCTTTGCAGTATATCCATCGCCTCAATACTAGGCTTAGTAACTTGTTCTTCTATTACAGGAAAATGTTTCAACACAATCCTCCCCTTGCGAATTCTAAAGGGAGAAAGATATTCTTACACAGGCCATCGGCACCAAAGAGCATCCAGGTCGCACGAGGGGTACTGGTGTTTACGCTACCTGGAGAGATGGATTCCCTGATGATTTGCATCGGTACAGGAATAAGAGCATGACCAAAGCCGAACACGAAGCAAGAGGAAGAGCCACTCTTACAGAAGAAATCACGGCAACGGTGGAAATGAGGGTCGATGCTTGATGATGACATGGCACCGGGTATCATCAAAGAGGACGAATCCGGCCTTCCGGCCACGGGATGGGCCGGGCCGACTACTCGGAGTCTGACTCCAACACGGGGGCGCCTCATCAACGTGGAGTACAAGACAAGGACCAATACCTATCCGGCATACCCGGAATCAGTTGTAACAAGTTAGGAAATTAATCTGTTAACCGATTCGGACTCTTGTAACCCTATTCCGGTCGCCTATATAAGGCCTGATAGGGAACCTCCGATCGGTAAGCTTTCAAGTACCATCTAGGTCATAGACAATCACCATTGTTTCCAAGTCCAAGCAACCTCGAGATCGATTCTCAGGGCTTGCGGCACTCGGGATATGAGTTATACCAGCTTCAAACACAGGACGTAGGGTATTACCTCTCCACGAGGGCCTGAACCTATCTAAATCCTGTCTCCCGTGTGCACCCATCCTGATTTGCTGTGCTCACGCCGTCCCATAGTTAGTATTGCCGGAATAATACTCCGACAATGCTCGTTTAAGAGCCCTTGAAGATATGGTGGCCATGGCCTCACGAGGCAACATTCAAATGCAAAGCAGCCCTGCTACTAACCGAAAGAGTAGCCAGGCATCCGTCCCCGGTGGTGAAGTTGATCGCACCATCTCATATCCTGTTGATGAAATCCTAGTAATTTTTACTTTAATCTCAAGTTCTACTTCAAATTCCGTTGCAAGCCATATGTAGCTAATTATTATATCTTCTACCACATTTTACCTTCAAGGATACGATGTGGTGCAAGCTGTTAGTGCAGCTTTTTGACGACGAGCCTTTAGAGGTTGCAACAGGGATGACATGTCCATCCAATGAAGGTGATCTCATCCACCGTGTGCCGATGGCGCGTGGGAATGCGAAGGTCAGTGTGGACTGCATCTACGACACATGCAAGTCCATTAAGCTGAAATTTTCACCAAATGATGAGATTACAGACTGGGCCAAGCTGAAGAAACTTTCATCCAGTGGCCCAAGAGGGATGTAGTATTGGAAGACTGGCACCCTTCATGTATTGACCAAGTTGAATCACGGGAGGTAGACCCACCCGTGATCCCGAAGCCTTATATTGCATGTAATGAGGACACTTCAATCGCTATGGTGCCGGTAGAAACCACCTTGGCCCCCGAGCTCCCAACAAGGGCCTATTCGTCGCCCACCAAGTCGTCAAACCCAATTGTTAAAATAAAGCGAGGCACTAAGTCGAAGGCGAAGGTGCTGAACGAACCACACCTTTACAGTTTCCCTTCGCGCCATTGGCCGATAAATATGTTGAGGGAGAACCATGGCTCAAATCACCAGAGGCGTTCAATGCCCTTGGAAAATATATCCGCGAGTTGCACGAGTACTACCTCAAGGAAGTCAAGAAGCCAAAGAATCAAATGACCACAACTTTGAAGGTGGATTTTAGTAAGGGTCCACCATAACTTCGAGAACCGTCAGTTCTTTGTGAACTTCGTGGACTTGTGGGAACGCTATGACCTCCGGTCCCTCGAAGTCTCTCTCATAAGATGCTACACATTGTAAGTGTTTGCAATCACAATCAACATTCGTGTTATATGTAATATATCCATATATATGTAACCCATACCTTCTTTATGTGTAGGATGATGATTGAATAATGCAGAAGGAAACACATTAAAGTAGGGTTCCTCGACCCATACATTGTCTCCGCGTGGATGATCACAGATGCGGAAGATTTTGTTGCCTAGTACGTGCTAAACGTCTTACTTGCCCAACAAGATAAGGAATTCATAATTTTTCCGTACAATCAGGCATAAGTGTCGCATTACCTACTTCACCATCTCAGGCTATTGGTAATTTTACCAAAATAACGTAAATTTACTAACCATTGAGACTAAATGCAGAGAGCATTGGATTCTTGCTGTCCTTATACCACACCATCCAAGGCTCATGTTTATGGATTCGTTACTACGAGCAAACTTTGACATCGAAACACTTAGAAGATTTATGAGCAAGTAAACATATTTCTAACATAGACAAATCTACCATTCTCTACTTTCATGTTGCAATGCCAAGACAAACCATTTCGATTCATGTAGGGTGTGGAAGAGCTACCTCAGGAATGGAGGAAAACGCGCCAATCAGCCCCTTTTAAATGATAAGGGCTTTAGTGTATCTTTCTATACTCAATACAAATTTTCATAATTATCATAATGATGATCTCCAACTACTAACCAATTGTATATATTACTAGTGCCACCAACAACAAGGAGGAACAAGCGTTTGTGGCTTCTAGTTTGCCACAACATGGAAATCATGCTTACTAACATTAGCAAAAGTAAAATCCAGATTTGACGCTATTGCGATAAGTATTATCATATTTGTCTTCATTATAAGTACATGGCTTTAATATACATTCTTATTAATAGCAGAAAGGCATTCCCAAGACGTCATTGGATTCATCTCAACAGGATAAGAGACCACATCACCGCGTTCCTTATTAGAGACGTTATGGGTCCTTATGGCCAATTCCACGCCTATGACATGGAGGAAGGCAAGTTCGTCTTAGTTAAGAAGTGATATGTATTTCTTGTGAACTTTTATATGGATGCCGAATTTACTAAGAGTTTAATTACTTTGTGAACTTTGTGACATGAGGTGGATGAAATTGAGAGTTTAATTACTTTGTTTGGTGATGTTGATGAGTTTGATGAGAGTTCATTTTATGACTCAATTTATGTGTATGTATCAAGTTTCTGTTATTTCATATGATTCAATTCTGATTACTGTGAATAAATGAGATATGTGTATGTATTGTGTGTTTTATTTCCTGCTGCTACGCAACAATCTGAAATAATTAGGTATGCTGTTACGACAATCACAGGCGGTTCCCCATTGTGGCGTACTCGGTTTTAAGGCCGGATACTCCCTTGTGATTACTGTACCGGTCCCTGGATCAGTAGCAGGCACACACAAGTTAACCTGTGTATCATTGTCATACATACGTATATCAGTATACACTGTGTAAATAGACCGTCAAGGTCGATTGTCTAGTACCTGTAGCCCAATCGGCTATGAATTTGCAGCGGAAATCAAGCGGTGAGAGAGCCCATCAATATGCCATACCCGACAGGCAACTGACTAGGGTTATGCCCTAGCTTTCACGATCGTAAACGTATCTTTGGAATTGATGTCTCCTTCGTCTGGCCAAATCAACAAGCCATGTGAGTACATTGAATGTACTCGCAATCTATTCCCACAGGAAATTATATGACAATATTTAATGCAAGGTGTACTTCAAGGAATAGCTCTATCCTAAGTTGCATGTTGTGCGGAAATATAAGTTTACAGTTTAAATACAAGAATAGTAGATTTCAAAGCAGTTTTGTAAATCAGAGCAATTCAAAACAACAAAACTTCTCTTGAGGTAGACCCGGCTACCTCATTTTTACTTCTCGTGATGGCTCAGTCCATACTACCCCGGGCAGTATGACTAGCCTCCTCATTTCATTGCCCAGCTTGTACTATCCCGGATAGTACAGCTAGCCTCCTCAACTCAGTGCTCAGCCGTGCTATCCCGGATAGCACGACTAGCCTCCATTTAGCTCAATGCTCAGCCCGTACTACCCCGGGTAGTACAGCTAGTCTCCTTTTCCTGCAATTCCTTGCTACCAGCCGTGTAGCGTAAATTGCACCTGTGGACCCATCATGCCCACGTCCTTAATCCATTTCCCAAGCTTTCACAAACAAAACTCAGTCTAACCAATATGTGGCCTTACCAGCTCATGTCCATGACCGAGGACGCGGCTATTTGAATAGTTTTTAACACTCTGCAGAGGTTGTACGGCTTTACCCATAAGATGTAAGTCACCCTTGTTGCCGTGCGCATACGGATACACTTCACGAGGTGTATCGGCAGGGCTGTTACAACGAGGCATTCGCCTGCTTCCATACTAGAGCTGGACCCGCTAGGTGGTTGATCCAACTTTCGCATCCCGGACCCCGAAAATGGGACTCCCCACCTTTGTGTCGAGTCAACACCCAAACGCCCAGCGGTGGGGGATCTCTAGGACTTTAACCACCTGGTCACATACTTCCTACTTCCCACGGGTCCATACCCTAATACTTGCCGGGGTACCAAGCCAAGTCCTTCCCATAAAGGACATGTGGACGTACGGTGAGGAACTGGTTTAGCAGCACTTAGGCTCGGTCCTTAATTGATTCGAGCAAGACTCCATTTCTCGACCCATGTTCGTCCCGGACGACCATGCCACCATCAGGTACTCTACAGCCCCAGGCTGCTGTAACACCCCAATTTTCCAAAACCTGAAAATCAGGGTCAACAAAAACTTTTTGCTAGGAATGCCAATTAGCAGTGCATCGGGTTGAAACCTGTCCTGCCAAAAGCCTAATGTGAACCAACCAGAGTCCCTCGTCTCCATCTCTGTTCCCCCTTGGCCTCGACCTTACCGGAACTCCATCCGGCAAGAGATACGAAACCCTGCTCGACATTTCGTCCCTAACCTCGCCTGAAGCCCGGCACCAAGACATTCCGTCTATTCCCTCTTTCTCCCGAAAGCCTTGCCACGACAACAGGATCCTTGCCACGACAAACCAACCTCCTGCCGCGACAAGCTAATCTGCCACCCCCTGCCGCGACAAGCTAATCTGCCACCAATCCCCGCCGCACCACAGTACCACCTCTGCCCAGCCTTGCCGCAGCAGCCCGGGTCACCATTCCTCCCCCTCTTCTTCTTTGTCAAAGCCGACGCAAACCCTAACCTCCGACTCTCTCTGTTCCCTCTCCTCTCGAACACGTATATACCTATGCGTGTGTATCAATGACCTGAACCTAACCACAGCTCACCTGTCGTCGCATGTCCACGCCACCCACATACCAACCTCATATATGCCAAAATAAGCTAGTGTATATGGGCACATACACTCCAGCCCCTATACCCCTCTACTCGGTAAAATTCTTTCTACCGCATGATCCAGAAAATATCTTCGGTTACTTTATCAGTTCCCTCATCAGAGTGTATATACATCCGTATATATGTATGAATACATCCGCACCCATTTCTACACCATTATCTCTTACCTTCACCCTGTCACCTTTTACCGTCTGTACGGTAAAACCCTAAATACTACGTTACCATGGTTATGACCCTTTTCACCGTGTCACCATGTCAACAAAATATCTATTCCCTATTCACCCCTTCTACCGAATCATCGAGTTACAAACTAACCGTCTATCTTTCCACCATGTTACCAGAACATAAAATATCTAATTCTTTTATCCCATTACCAGATAACCATTCCATCCCTACCATTTACCGCGTTAGACCACACCGTAATCCCTCGTGTTGTTCCCCCCTGATAACTTTTCGATTGTCCACACATACGCCATAAATCCCTAACCCTAGGTGGCAAACCGCCGATATTTGTTCCCGACACTCCAGAGACAAATCCTAACCACCCCCGCATCTTACCATAGTCTTGCCGTCGTGCGAAACCTTAAAACCCCTCTTGTCGTCCCAAACCCTAATTAGGTTTTCTCCCTATTAGAAAATCTAAAAGTGTTATCACATGCACTTTTACCTCTCCAAAAGGTCTAGAAATTTACCAGTAGATCCTTGAGTATATTCCCCACCACCTTATAAGATAAAATTGGGAAGTTCAGTTCAAAAATGTTGAATTACATTCAAAATCCAATTCTGTCCAAATCTTCCATTTGAACTACAGCTACTTTTTCCCTTGCTCAGAAAACTCTATAAAAATTACACAATGTTCATCTCTTTATCCTTGTCCCAATTCTGTAAAAACATCTCTCCTTCCAATGCAAACATTTGCCTGGACATCTATCGAGCACTTTGTGCATTTTTTCCCCCTCTTAAACTCCAACCCAACTACCAGCTACTCCACTCCAGGAGCTCCACAGCAATCCCAGCATGTCCTGGACCCTGTCTGCATCACCTCCCCTCAGCATTACATCCAACCCACAGGGTTTCAACTTCGAAGTCATCTCATGCCGGCAATGGCAAGCATTAGCCGACCTCCTCTCTACTCAATCCTGTGCCAACACCACTCCCCATCTTTTCCTAAGCACTGTCCAGAGTTGACATGGCCAGGCGCATCACCTTGGCACCCTGGAGTGCAAGCGTGCATGCTCATGCCGCCCAGGACACGCTCTGGACACGCTCTGGGCGCGCCCACGGGCATGGCCATGCCAAGGCAGACGCGCACGCGCACCTCTAAGCTCTGCACCACATGAACCCTGCCCCCTCTGCTCCAAGTCAGTGCCGCAGATGTCCTCTGCCGCCCCTGGACAAGCCTTGTCGCCTGGTGAAGTCGCCGGGGTGCTGTTGCAAGGTCCGCGGCGAGGACAGCGCCCGAGCAGCCCCCGCTCAACCCCCCTTCACCTCACCCATTTAAAGGACTTCAGAGCTCGCCCTTCTTCTCACAAACTTCCTCTGGAAGCTCCCCAAGAAATACTCCAAAGCTCCCCGAGCTCACCCCTTCCCCAGTCTCCTTCTCCAACCAGAAGCTTTAACCATTGCCGCCCCGAGAGGAATTGGACCACAGCAGTGAAGAACTCCCGCCTCCTCCATTCCTTAGAGCTTCCTGGGACTTCCCTTAACTCTACTGAGCATTCCTTTGCAGTCGCCACTCGCCGGAGCTCCGCCCCGCCATTGCCCCCGTTTCCTCTGCTCTGGACCTCGACGACCACCCAGGTCCAGCAACCACACGAGCCCATCGACCTCGAAAATGAAATCGTCATAACCCGTTGAAGCTAGAGCAGTCGGCCGTTTGATCTCTCTCCCACTAGAACCACGGCGATTGCTCGCCGTGGTTTCCACCGGAGACATCGCCGGAAGCCCTAATTTCTCGCCGGACTATCCCCGCGCGTTTCCCCTCTCCCATCTCTCTGCCGCTGACCTGTGGGTCCGCCGGTTTGTTTAAGACCCGTACCGCTTCACGCCCTGCCGCTGACCGCTCGGGCCCGCTTGTCGGATTAAGTGAAGCCGGCGCCGTTTCTCCTCCACGTCACCCCCCTCCTGTTCATCTAAACCGGCCAGTTCTTCCCTCCTCTGTTCCAGCAGCCATTCATTCTGGTTCAGCAGATTCACTCCAATCCAAGCCGAATCTCCAAAAACTCCCCAAATAAAAGTTGTCCCAAATTTTATTTCCCATCTTTCCTATATAGGACATTTTTCGAAAATCCCAATATTTCTCCCTGTACAGCCTAGTCCAGTACCCAGTTCAAAATTCAAATCTGTTTTTAAATTCCTTTTGAATATGGGTTCAATTCTAAGTTGTCCCAGCATGTAATCTATAGTATTTTGGGAACCTTGCACAAGTTGCTTTCATGCACTCATGGTTGCTTAGTTCGAAGATTAAGAAGGGTAGGTCGATCCGTGAAACCCTAAGTCAAGCATGCATGCGTTCCCGTAAACCCTCTTCGATTCTAGTTCGATTAGTTGATTCTTTCCAAGTGTCCAGTAGGGTTGAAACCCAAATGTTGCCATACATCTTAGTAGTCCATCGGTTCTCCTGTTGCATACTCCGAAAGGTTGGAATGCATGATAAAGCATAGAAACCCTAGTGCCGGTCTCGTGCATGTATATAGTTATATGACCCCCAATGTTATCACCATCATGTTAAGAGTTCAAGTGTTCGTTAGAACCCAGAACATGCACCAATAGGTTTTCATCCATAGGTTGCATGGTTGCAAAGGAAAAGTCGTAGTCATAGCAAAACCCTAGATCATCACGCATCCATGTGTAGTGTTATACGTTTAAACCTGGTGATAGGATGTTTCATTCCAAGTGTCCAGCGGGTTAGAACCCAAATGTTGACATATATAGTGGTAGTCCATTATCCACATGATGCATGATTTCCAAAACCCTAGGGGCAGGAACTCATCCTCGAAACCTAGAAACCCTAGTTCATAAAGCCCCCACATATATTTATAGGAGCATCAGTCCCCTCTGTCGTCATCGTGGTCCTACAAGCATGGCATGAGCCTTAATTTATTTTCTCTCGGTGTCTTGTGTTGCTTGGTTCTTATTGGCGTTATTCCCGAATCGTGTAGTTGACGGTGTGAGGCACGTGCGTCAGGAAGAACCCGAAGCATCTCCGCGTCCGGAACCGAGCCAGGACCTGCCAAGCAAGCTCTCCGCCCTTGATCATGTTGAATCCCAGTTTTACGAAATATTATTTTGTTTTCGAACCATGCATGCTATATTTTATCCCTGTTACTTTATGTAGAGTAGATATCACCGATGATAGGAAACCCTAGTCCGACCCCGTAATCCTTGTCGCCTTAAGACTGTTGTATTCCGAAGATTTATCGGAAACTTAGGGTAGTGTATATATATGCTTAGCCCCGCAGTAGATGAATTAGGTTTTTGAAAAGGAAAAGGAAAGCAACACCCCATATTTCATGTGATGAAATATCGAAACGGACCGTCGCGTCCGGTTGTAGAGGTGCATGGAAGGTAGGATATGCATGGGTTGGGATATTCTACCGTGAAAATGGTTCTGTGGAACCGAGCTAAAAAGGGAGAAGATTTTGATCCGGGTTGGTAATGAAGGGTGTTTGCAGGGAGTTGTTAAAGAGCGAGGTAAGGCCCGTCGTGGTTCTCGCTGCCCGTTTACGGGAGTGGCGTGGAGTCCTTCTCGGATCACCTAAGGACCTGTCTTAAGTGCCGTTTGGCCAAGTCTTACCGTACGACCACATGTCCTTTGTGGGGAAGGACTTGATCTAGTAGCCGACCTGGACTAGCATGAACCCGTGGGCAGTTAGTAGAGTGCAGATGGGGTGGGTTTAACCCCTGTAGAGAATAAACCCGTGGTTTTAACGAGGTATTATTCGCCACAGAGTTGGAACACCAACCTCCTTGTAGCGATGATACTGACTCAAGCTAGGTGTGGGACATGTCCTTCTGACAGGTTCATGGCTGGGTTCACAGCGGTGAAGAGTCTCGTTGTACAAGCTCTGGACACATGCGTGCGCAGCATGCCCAGGGGGGAACTACATCGTGTGGGTAAAGCCGTACAACCTCTGCAGAGTGTTAAAAACTATTCGAATAGCCGTGTCCGCGGTCATGGACGAACTTGGTCGGGCCACACTAAAGTAGTTTTGGCTTTCTGAGCCCCAAAAAGGATCTCTGGGTTATGGGTTTAAGGACGCGAACCGTCGTGTTCGCAGGGCAGTTTGCCAAGTTCCCGTCGTATCGGGAGGTGTGAAGTCGGGTTTTCCCGTAGACTCGGGCAAACCTTAGAATCCCCGTAAGTACGAGGTGAGCGTCGTCTACCTGAGGAACCGGGTGATTGGGAACCCCGTAAGTACGAGGTGAGCAGCGTCTCCCTGTGGAACCGGGTAAGTACCGTGCTGTACCGTTGTAACGGTAAGCACAAACGTGAACTCCCCGTTGCAACGGGCGAGTGTTTTGAGCAATACCTTATCTCGTCACGTCGAGATGTTTTGATAAAATCGCTTTTACATCTATGTACTTATTTCCAATGCAAACTTACTTTCTCGCACAACATGAAACATAGGATAGAGCTATGTTATTGATAAATCCCGAGCATGTTCATATCCGTATTAAACTCCCCGGTGGAGTGCTTGCGAGTACATTCAATGTACTCACCTGGCTTGTTATGTGGCCAGACGAAGAGGAGGAATACCAGTCTGGCGATAGCGACAGCGACTCCGAGGCGTAGGGTTTCTCCCCAGTCTGTTGCCTGTGGATCGGCATATAGATGGGCTATCCACCGTATTTTTATTCCGCTGCTGTTTAATTCGGCCAATAGGCTTGATTTGTAAGAGCTAAAGACCAAGTATGGTCGATGTCTGTAATAAACGATGTATGGCATGGTTATGTTATCAAGTACTTGTGTGTATCGACTATTGATCCAGGGATCGATACAGTAAACACAAGGGTCTATCTGGCCTTAAAACCGGGTAGTCCACAGTTGCCCTTAGCATTCTCACCCGAATCAAAATCATCTCCAGTTTTATTTGGGTTTTGACAAACATTTCTTTCAAATGCCACCTCGGATAGCATAGCACATGCTATCCGAGGGTTTTATTTCCCATGTCCCAGGGTTTTTGTGAACACCGATCAAATGTTTAGTTTTGAACTAAAGCGGGTCTAAGCATGGCTAAGGCCTATAGCCCTAATATTTTTGTCGGTCGTGGAACAACCAACTAATACTTCTAGGGTTTCAAGGATCGGATATTCGAACCTAAGTCATATGCAGCTATGGGGTATAACTAGGTCTACATAAAATACCGTTGATATCCACATAGCATGCAAGTTTTGCAAACAAAATAATTAAATTTCACACATATGAGATTCAACATGATCAAGGTGGGAATGCTTTCCTGGCAGTCTCGACTGGTTCTCGAGCTCTGGACTTGACACGGTAATTGTCCGGGATATTCCGCTCGCGATCTCGCTACACCATATCTATACGTCAGAAAACACCGAATAAGCAATGAGGCGAGGAAGAACCAAATAAGAACCAAACATACACTCCTGAATTCTTAGAATACGTGATTTGGATTTAAATGTTTGTTAGGGTTTTTTTTCAAAGAGGCGAGGAGAGCTCTATCTCGCATGAATTAAAGGTTTCTCTTAGAACCGGAAACCCTAATTCATTTGACCCAAAATCGTGTTAGCACTTTAGATGACCTCGGTTTTATTACCTTAGTTGGGTTAAGAGGGTGTGTCTCTTTTTAAGGTTTATTAGGAGAATCTTGTTCAAAACATTTGGGGATATATATGTATATATATATTGTAGTAGGAATCCAGCAGAAAGGGTGTTGTAATAGAATGGGGTCTCGTATTATTTTATGAAGTTTATCTACAGAATGGTATGTCGATTTAATAAATCCACTGCACCCAAAACATTGCATGTTGTTTTTGGATGGTATTCAGAAAAAGTATCATTTTGTCTGGAGTTAATTTGAAAAGGTTATGCTCAACCTATTTGAATCTGAAATGTATCCAAATTTGAATTTCAAAATAATTTTAAAAATTATGAAACTGGTACCAGGTTATAGGTTTTGATTTTAGAAGTACCTAGGAAAAGAATGGACGAAATCGAAGTTATGACGAAGGAGATATGGGTTTCCGAGTATTTGCCGGAGAAGGAAATAGAAGAGGGAAGGGGTTGCCGGAAGGGGGAAGGCTGACATTGGAAGCGTATTGAGGGACTACGCTTTCGGCCACTGGAACCGGTTTTAGATCAAGGAAGGGAAAGAACTATGCCTCCCGAGAGGGAAAAACGTATTTCTAGAGCACAGGGGGAAAATGCGTCTTCCCAAATGGAAATCGTACCGGGCAGATTACGCTTTCGGTTAAAGCAACATGTACTCTGAGAGGAGTAGGGGAGGTGTACAGGATCGAGGGAAGGAGAAGTATTCTCAACACCGCTTTACTTACTCTGCCCAGCGGGGCCAGCCGTCGGTGAGTGGCTACCGGTTAGCTTACTAACTTAAGTGCCATAAATTACGGTTAGGGTTTGATAACCGATGACTAGAGTGTACTGGTGGTTTAGACAGGCGGCGGCGAGGCTCGACGATGCCGGCGGCCGTGACGGCGTTGGCTCAGACAGCAGGTGGAGTGACCAAGGGGCAGTGTTGGGAGGCGATGGGGGAAGGAACTTGCGGCAACTCGCCACTGGGAATCACGGTGGCGGCGGACCAACCTGGGGACCTTGCTAGGAAGATGGATGGTTGCGGTGGGGGCTGGTTCACCGACGGCGGGGTCATTGAAAGGAGGACCGGCGGCCTCATCGAGCGGGGTGATTTGCAGCAACGGGAGGCGCTGATGGTGACGCGGCTGCTGGGATGGCGGACGCGGCCGACGTTGGAGCCGGGACGGCCGTGAGGGGCGGCGCGGACGGCGTCGGTGCTCGGAGCGAGGGCCTCACCGGTGGCGGGTGTGACGGCGACTGTGCTCGTGACAGGAGCTACAGTTGTTTTGGTGCCTAGGAAAAATTAGGGAGGAGAGGTGGCGACAGAGGTGGTGTAGTGCTCGAGAACAGCAGGAGGAGCTCGGGCGCGGCTTGGCTTTGGAAGCTTGGGAAGCATCAGAGAGGAGTTGGGCGCTGGAGCTCTGGTTTGAGAGCAAGGTGATGAAGAGAAGCTGTTGTGGGAAAAGAGAGAGGGATTTGGGGAGCTGCTCGACTGCTTGAACGGAAGTAGAGCTCGGGTGTAGCTCTGGAGGAGGTTTGGGGAAGGAGGATGCAGAGCAGTTCGGTTTGGGTAAATCTGAGAAGAGCAATAGCTGGAGCAACTTGGAAGGTGGAGGAAATGGATAGGAAGGAGGAGCTCAAGATGGGATTAAGTAGCAGCTTGGAGGAGGGAGAGACCAGGAGGAGAGTGGCTATTCGGGCAAGAAGAAATGGAATAAAAAGGGTAAGCTCAAGCAGCTTGGGAGCTCAGTTTGGTAAGAAGAATGGCTGCTTGGTTTGTGCTTTTGGTTGAAGAAAGAAGAAGATCCAAGAGGGAGATAGAAGGGAGTTGCTCGAGTGAGGGAAATAGATGGGAAGCAGCTCGGCTTTTGCTAGCTCGGGAAAGAAAGAGGAAATGGATGTGGCGGCAGCTTGAGTGAGGAAGGCAGGGAGCAAGAGCATTAATGGCTGCAGCTGGTCGAGGCTGATGTTGTAGGAGCTAGGCGCCAATTACTGCTAGAAGAGGGGAGGTGGCAAGATGCGTGGCAATGGAGAACAGTTAGGATGGCAGGCAGCTGAGAAAAAAGAGAAAGGAGTTGGGAGGAGGGAGAAGGAGGCACTGGGGAAGAAACTACCAGGTGGGATCAGGGTCCACATGGCAGGGTGTGCAAGGGAAATCGGTTGGTGCATCTGTGGTAGCTATAGCAAAGAAAAGAGAAGGCACAGGGAAGAAGAACAATGCATATTGTTTGATCCTGTGTTCCAACGCCCAATGCGATTGTAAGTAATTAGAGGTAGGGTTTTATTGCAGAAATAGTTCGGGAATGAACACCAGGGATTAGATAGGAGGGAGGGAAGTAGACTATAGGCGCTGTTGAAGCACAGGGTTAGTTTGGCACCGATTTCAGAAGACGAGATGATGTGTCTCGGTGCAATAGGGAATTTAGGAGGATAACTTGCTAGGGTGTCATCTGATTTTAAGCAGAACTATACCTGAGCGGAGGTGGTAGGAATTTTAGATATCGTTAGAAGTTTTGCTCTAGATGATGCTGAGATGAACATGAACTTTGAGATATTTGCTTAAATGCTTCTGGGTTATAACTTGATATACTCTACAACTTTTAAAGTAAAAACTTTGAAAACCACTCGGATGGATCATCATGTATCCAAGGTATATATATATATGAACGTTTCTTCCTAGTTATTTATTTATTTATTTATCTTTTGGATCCTATAGCTGGATTCAAATTATTCACAATATGTGAATTAGTGCTTCAAACATTACTTTACCACTTGACTACTATTAATATGAGGGTCTTGGGGTATTTTGCGAAGAGCTCTGGAGATGGCACGAATCAGGGGCGGCAGAAATCTGGTTTTAGAAGTTAAGGCGCACCTTCCCACATACACCCAAGCAGAGGAATATGGAAGAACGCGTACGGTCCATAAGGTCTTGTGGGGTGCATCTAGGGAAACCGAGAAGGAGTCACGGTTTCGGATTCTATCCTCGCTCGGAAGAATTGAATTAGAGCCCACTGTGTAGGTATACACATACACTTGAAAATTCTTGCATATGTGAGGTTGCAACAGGACAAGGTAAATAGGAAAGCAGGGTTCGGCCTCGAAGATTGAAGAGGAGGCAAGAGTGTTTGGTGGTGGAGATAGGAGGGTTAGGGTTTCGTGTATATGCATATATATAAAAGCAGTATATTGTGCACACATGCATGATAGGACATGGCATAATAGAGGGTAGAAAAATCGTGGCATTCGAAAGAGGTTTGTGCCATATATACGCTCAATTTTTACAACGGTACCGCATGGTAGATGACCATATGCACACACACACACGTGGGTACATGCATGTGGAAAAATTATAGGTATGCATATGCAGGCTTGTGAATAACCCGATAAGGTAGAAGACGGGCAGAGGTCGCCTTGCGTCGAGGGGCGCATGGTGGAAACGGATGAAGAGATAGTCACGATGGAAATTTTGATCACATGTGTCGAGAGGGAAGGAGATCACATGGTAGTTATATCCGTCAACGATATTGTTGCGAGAGAGACGACAAAGTTTTTAATTAGGTTTTGTTACGAGAATTTTGTTGTTAGCGCAAAATTTTTTTATTGGCCCTAATTTTCGGGTTTTGGAAAATCGGGGTGTGACACCCATGGTATGTTGTTACGACAATCACAGGCGGTTCTTATGGGGAACCGCTTGTGATGACACCCACATCACAGGCGGATCTCTACAAGAACCACCTGTGATGACCTCCCCATCACAGACGGTTCTCTAACCGCCTGTGATGGCCCTCTCATCTCAGGCGGTTCTTGTAGAGACCCACCTGTGATATTCCCTCATCACAGGCAGTTCTATAACCACCTGTGATGAGGGGGTGTCATCACATGCCCTTGCTTACAGGCGGTTTGAGAAATCGCCTGTCTTGGAGTTTTTAAACCGCCTGTAATGAGCTATTCTGTAGTAGTGTGGGTCTTCGAAGACACCATGAACTGCCGCCTGTGATGATAGACATAGTACCCACAAATGTTGATTCCTTTTGACTGCCGGTGACACTGCAAAGAGAAAATAATCCTAGTTTGAGGGGGATTATTATTAATTAAAAATGAAGGTATAGAGTATCAGTTTGTATCTAGGGAAGACCTTGAAATTGAAGTCGTGTTTCAATTTTTCATGGGATGCTAAATTGGATCTCCCTCCCACAGGACACATAAGTGGCAAATGCCCCGCATATCTCAAGTTTTTTAGGAAATTAAGAAATAAATGAATATAAACAATAATGTAAGGACTTAAATGTATTAATTAATGACCTTTTGATTAACTGGGTGATACGCGTGAAGTTGTAGTTTTGACGCTTGTACGAACCCAGCTATATAACATTGTCCATTTGGGTATTATCACAATTAAGATCCAGTGATAACTACAAGAATAGGTTTGCATGGTTATATATAACTAGTATTGTGTATAAACTATATAAAGAATGAAGTATGAGCATAGATCACTTATTCCCAGTTGGAGGCAAGGAGTATGAGCTCTCTCATACTCTCTTACAAATTTTTCATCAGCATACATGCTTTGCTCGGAGGCCAAGTGTGGGTCAAGGAAACCCTACGGTTATCTCCTTGAGCGATCATGTGACTAGATGTACAAAATAGAGGAGGCGGTTGTTATATGCATTAATTTAGCAAATTGCATGCGAATGTAGAAATTCTCATCAAGGCAACGTCCAACTCCCTTAGGTTGTAGAGGAAGAAGATGTCTGCATAGTCCACGAACACATCACTCGTTGCATGGTGAAAATGGTCTGACTTAAACCAAGCGGTTATACTAGTTCCTCATTGTCAAGGCGGCTTGTTCGAGTCTTCCATGTATATTTTGTGAGAAGTCTAGCAAACAAGCCTTACTGTGTTTAGTTCTTCAGCTGATAACATTGGTTTTCCAAGAATGAACTGCCTGACTAGCTCCATAAAAGGGATATTTTCGTAGTCGATGCTTCTTTTTTCCCTTGGCACTCTTTGCTCTCTTCGTGACCCGCTTTTAATATGAACTAGCATAGTGCTCTTCGGGTCGAGCACTGTCAGTGTAGCTCATTCGATTTGAGCAGGGTAGCTTAGATTCTCTTGAGATTCTTGCTCAACGGAAGAAGCTTAATCTAACTCCATTGGAGTAGGGAGCTGAGAGATCTAAAGAAGCTATGAGGGCGCTATTGTGGGTGGTGCGTCTGTCAACACTATGTCCCTCTTCGGTGATGCACAAATGACCCAATGGCTTGGGTTAAAACCTAAAACTCTTCATCGGGACATGGCAGGGGTATTGTTTGAATGAGCAGTGAACGAGATCCAAGCTACACATTGTGAAACCCCGACTTACCAGGACACCGTGCAATAATTCTCCTTCAATGGTTGGAAATGGCACCCCACAAGTAGCCTCTACGGAAACACCCATGCACCTCACATGAAGAGAGAAATTGGTGGGACCTTGGATGTCATCTACCGGGTATCTAGCGTGGATTAATCCAGATCATTAGGCCCCGCAGACGTATAGCTAATTCGTCGGCCAGCAGGGCTAGGGCATCCTTGCTCTAGTGGTCGTAAGTCCACTTTAATCTGCTGGACCTTCTCCGCCTCTTTAGTTCTCTTGCGCTCTTCCTTAGATAGGGTTGCGGTGGCCTATGAGAATGCTTTGTCCCATGTTGCGAGGAGTCCATGACCCTGGGTACGTCCGGGGTGCTCCTTGGTCCCAGTTTCGATGGTGAGTATTGTATTTGTCTTGTCGAAGACAAATGAGCCTTGGGAAGATTGTTCACTCAACGATTCCTGCAAAAAGGTGAAAGGTTATTTCAGGAAATATTGTTATGGACAATTTGCAAGACTGGATGTTCTAGTATTTGTGATCAGAACTTCCGATGGGTCGGAAGGTCCGAAGTGCACCCTCAGATGGAGTCTCTAGAAAAACCAGATGTTCCGATATTTATATTGAAAGTTCTGATTTGTCCTTAGTGATGTGGAGTGGGTGGAGCACAAGTTAACCATTAGGCTTGAAGACACCGAATGTTCCGATGTTAGCTATCAGATGTTCCGATGTGTGCTTTTTTTGCATAACGGCTAGTTTATGAGGAAGGCTATATAGTGCTTTCTTCCCCCGTCCACCAATAACTTTTGGCTCATTTGCTTCCTGCACAACTGAAGAGCTATTCCCCTCTCCTCTCTCAAGCCCAAGTTCATCCTTTATGAGAGAACAAAAGAAAGAGAGATTTGGGAAGTTTGAGTGCTAAGTGATAGATTGAAGATCTCTCGAGCACTAGGTTCACCTCCAAGCATCTTCAACACATTGTTATTCTTGGAGATTAAGGACTCCTAGACAGTTAGGAGTTTCTCACGAGCTCCCAACTTGTGTGGTAAGCTGTGAGAAGGATTGAAGGCTGGATATCGCTTCCGAAAGGGAAGAAATACCACAAGGAAGCTGAGGAGTGCTTTGTGCAACCTCGGGAAGAAAATGGTTGAAAGAGACCTAGCTCAAGTGTGATCCAACTTCGCAACGGAGATGTAGGATCCCCTCGAGGATTCAGACTTCAGGAACAACATCATCATGTCTCGTCTCCCTTTGGTTTATTCGTTCTACTCCCCTTACTCTCTTGCAAGCTTATTATTTGTTTAGCAAAATCCTTGTTGTTGCTAGCATCATTTAGGATTGCCTCACTCTAGTTTGCATTAGAAATCTTTAATTCCAAAACTATCTTGTTAAGGCAAATAATTTGATTAAAATTTGTAGTGCCCTATTCACCCCCTCTAGGCCATCATCTCGATCCTTCATGGAGGCGGCTGGGTCATCGGGGAGGATGAGGAGAGGTAGCGGCAAGAGGATGAGGAAAGGAGGCAACCGAGCCATCGGGGAGGATGACGAGACGTGGCAGTGGTCGGCGATGGTGGCGACCAAGGAGGAGGTGGCCTAGGTGGAGGCAGTAGGGTCATCGGGAGGAGGCGTTTGGTTCATTGCGGAGGATGAGGAGAGGTGGCGGCGGCGGGCGATACTGGCAGGAGGATGAGGGGAGGAGCGACTGGGCCATTGGGGAGGATGAGGAAAGGTGGCGGTGGCGGGTGATGGCAGCGATAGGATGAGGAGAGGAGGTGGCCGTGTCATCAGGGAGGAGGATGCGGCGGCGGCTAGCGTGGAGGAGCTTGGGCAAATGGCTCAACTTTATATATGAGGCCAAATGATATGGATTATCCTAAATGGTTCAAAGCACTGAACCGTTCCTGCACTTTTTTCATATACTTTAATTTTTTTGTACTTTGTACTACTATTTAACTATTTCATTCATTATTCCATTACAACACTATTCCTTCTATGATATACCTTAATTTGTACATTACATAAATATTTCATTCACCATTCCATTACAAAAATATGTCCTTCAACTTTTCCATTATAACACTATCCCTTTCGAATGATTGTTGCATTTGCAGCATGTTTTCGCAGGTTGTTCTTCCTCGACCCTTATGCGGTCTCCGATAGACAGCAAGTTGTCAAATTGATTTTACTTTTCCTTATCCACTACATTTTCAATCCCCACAATGCTTCTTTTTTCAGACATAACTATGTATTTATTAGTCAGCTTGGTTGGCAAGCATGAAGGGTTCGTCTTTGTATGCAACGTGATCGAGGTCGATAGTGGTGAATCCGCCCTTGTCCACTTTGACATGTTGTAGATTGATCCAACGATACTGGAACAACAGAATCTTAAACATTACATAGTTGAGCTCCCAAATCTCCTCTATGAACCCTAAGTAAAGCCTTTTCCTATCAGCTATATCTCTAGCATCAATGCAGACACTACTGTTCTGGTAGGTGCTCTTTTCATGTTGAGCTTTAGTATAAAATGTATACCCATTTATGGCGTATCATTGCTAAGTTATAACCATAAATGATGGTCCTTCCACCAATCATGTCAAAGTATCACTAGACGATCCCCACACATTCGCTCATTGAACCAATCAATTAATCGAATGTTGTGCTCTTTTATCCTCTAAGGATCCGTCGTTTTTGGATACTCTCTCCTTAGCTTGTCCACATGCTCTTGAATATACAGGGAAACTATAGTCATGCAACACCGTGAAATGGGCTCAAGCAAGTGCATCGTGTTTAGAAGTCCGGAGTGATATTTTTTCCGAGAGTACCGATTCCTCATGTCAAGATTGAGGCACACTAATCAGTTGGGCGTGAGCCACGTAATCAGTACAGAACTTACAACTTCTTCTGAAGCATAACTTTCAACAATACTACCCTACGGTAGAGATCGATTTCGCACATAGAAATTGAGAATTCCCATGTACCGCTCAAATGGATACATGCTCCATAGAAACACGAGCTCACACATCTTTATCCCATAAACGAGGTGAACAGTGAAATGGACCATGATATCAAACAAAGATAGTGAGAAATACATCTCAAATTGGCACAGAGTCTTCACCACCTCTTGCAGACCATTTAGTCCACTGAGATTCATGACCTTCTTAAAAATTGTGTTAAAGAATAAACACAATCTCATGATTGTCTCCCTAAAATTGATTGGCAAGATATTTCTGATTTCTATTGGGAGCATCTGCATGATCAACACAGGACAATCATGAGACTTAATGCCAATTAGTTTCAATTCTTCCATGGAAATAAGTTTCTTTATGTTCGTGGAGTAATCGCACAAAACCTTAACATTATGCAAAAAACCGCACAGTTTAGTTCTCTTGGCCTTGGATAAAGTTTAACGAGCAGGGGGATGTATTTGCGGCCTTTCTCGGTATCTATTGTGCTAACTCAGGTCTGATGCCCATATCATCCAAGTCCAAGCGTGCCTTAAGGCCGTCCTTTGTTTTTTCATGAATTTTTAGTAAGAAGCTAAGCAAGTTGTCACGTACATTCTTCTTTACATGCATCACATCAATGTAGTGCCAAACTTCTAGATCCTTAACCATCTCATGCACCTTTGTATCGTTAAAGGCAATGGTTTTGAATCGTGTTTCGTCTTACCGTCAAATTGTCTCGTCATCCCGCGGTACGGTGACTTGATGAGCCCATTTTGTACTCTTCTATTTATTCAAGTTTGATCCTTATTCAATGCATTTTGACTGGATTATTTCTTGATTCTACTACTAACGCCTAATTAATCGCTAGATTGTGCAAATATCTCTTTTTGGACTATATGTGTGTAGGATCACTTAAAAGGGGGGCATATATTTATATATTTAAAAACTACACGTCAAGAGAAGTGCCCACACAGAAACAAGACCCCAAACAGAGCTACCAGTGGGCCAGGCAACCAATGGTACAACCGTGGCCGCCCATAACGCACGGTCGTACCGAGATCGTACAGAGCTGCCACATCAAACCAACCAAGTTTCATGAAGGAGTCTCAAGGAGAATCGTGATGGTGATCCCAGAAAACCCTAAACAGTGAAGAGAGATGAGAAGAGAGAGACACGTTTGGGGGTGAGCAACACCAAGGAGAAACACACTAAAGGAACCCCATGCTGCCACCACCATAGTCATCTTAGTTTTTGTACTCTCTCCATTACTATTGCCAAGCAGAAAGGTTATAAGACGTTTTAAGTATTTTAATTGAAGTACTTTTTCTTTTTATCTCCTTGTTGTGATGTTCTTTATTGATTTGATCTTGATAATTTCTATAGATTGTGAGTAGTTTCTCATAGGCTTTGGAAGGAGGATTAACCTAGTAGATTGAAGTTTATTTGTATTGGATCATTTTTATTTGTTATCTCGAATTTTTGATACTTTGTCTCATATGCTTATCTTGATAATAGGCACCTAAGGTGAACACTGGGGAGGACTCGTGCTACCTTCGAAACGCAAGTGACAGTTACGTGAGGTGTAGAAAAACACGAGGAGCCTCTAGTGAGAACCTGCATAGTCACAATGCTTTAAGCATTGGTCTGACTCACGCCTTATAATTGATGACACGGCCGATGTCGACACCGAGCTTGGACAATAGATCCCATGGGTAGGTGGATGTCAATGTAGGTGAAATTTGCAAGTGTCGCCCACTTGATTATTTATCTTGAATATTGGTGTTATAATAATTATGCTAGTGATCAATATAATTATATTTTGATCTACAGGTGAAACTCATCACTAAGCCTATCTTTTGTCATATTAGTAATCTCATTTTATTCTGTCCACTTTTAATTTTAGTTTTATATAGTCTAGCATAATTATGTCTCTACAATTGATTTCAGGAACAACGCCATCTTTAAATCGGTGCACTAAGCATTTGCCGGCACTCACTAAAATTCTCAAGAACGATCTCAACGGCATGACCATTTCCATGACACCTCGCTTCCTTAGGATCGATAAATCTCAGAATACTTCTAAAGGAAACCTTACTACAACCGATCTAGTGTTGGGGAACGTGCTACGCAAAACAAAAATTTACCGCGCACAATCCACCCCAAGATCACTATCGAGGTGCAGGCAACGAGATCATACCTTCGACGATCACGTCAATGCAGCGGAGAAGTTGACCGATGTCGATGAAGTCCGCAGACTCCCGCAGCTAGGTTATACCTCCCAGCCGCGAGAGCGATCTCCTCGCGAATAGTTCGCCCGATCGAACGCCGAAGTATACGACGTCTCCGAGGTATCCACGCGTACCGGATCAGCGACACCGCAGTAATGTGTGGACCAGCACACAAGAACAGCGGAGATCTACGAGAAGGAGAAGCAGCAGCGCGCCGGCAGCTGTACTAGATCCAATCTAGAAGAGAGAGAAAAAGAAGGCTGTGGCCAATCTAAAGATGGCCGGCCTAGGGTTTAGGGCTGCTTCTGGGGCTGCCTTGATCCTCTTTGAGGTGCCCTGCCCCTCTATTTATAGGGGTTGGGGCAGCTCTCCCTAGGCAGGTGGAGTCCTACTCCAGCAGGGACACCCTGTTGGAGTTGGAGTCCAACTCCACTAGAACCTTCTAGAACCTTCTAGAACTTCTAAAACCTTCTAGAATTTCTAGAACCTTCCATAACCTTCTAGAATTTCTAGAACCTTCCAGAACCTTCCAATACTTTCCGGAACACTTCCGGACATCACCGGAACCATCCGGGACCTCCCGGAACACTTTCGAGATCATCTGAAACACTTTCGAAACCCTTGTCTCTCGTTCTCCATAAATCGTAGCATTCCTAAATGTCGCTAAAACGTTAAGCGTATGACCCTATAGGTTCGAGTATATGTGGACATGTCCGGGACACCTTCCGGTCAATAATCGTCAGCGGGATCTGGACACCCATAACGACTCCCACATATCATCGAAGATCTTTATCGAGCGAACCTTGTATTGTCGCATACAATTCCTTTTGCCTCACGATACGTTACACAACCCGAGGCGAGACTTTGACGGTATCCCTGTGATCAACTCCTTGATCACCATACCTAGTTATCCTCGTTACTGGTTTGTACTCTTTTCTCGTTTCCGTATTCCGGTATCCCTGTGACTAACCTTTTAGTCACAATACCTGGCCAGGCGATGCTGGACACCGTAATACCGAGTGGGCCCAGAGTGTATCTCTCCATCGCCGGATGGGCAAATCCCAGTCTTGACATATCTAGAACCACGATATACTTTCTGGTGTACCTGGAAGTCACCTTTATAATTACCCAGTTACGGAGTAACGTTTGATGACCCCAAAGCAATCATCCGGTATCCGGGTCTATGATATTCTCATGGTCTAAGGACGCAAGTAAACGTTAACACATCATGAGAAGATACTGACAACATATTGACGAAGTGATCTCGCAGTATCTCATAAGGGGGTCTATCCAACACCATTGTTACCCTAACAATGTGTTCCCATTATTGCCGGTATCCTTGTTACATTAACAATGCCCATGATCAGGAAAACAAGATCATCAACAATACATGAGCTAGTCCAGAGGCCTGACTAGGGATCTGAATGGTGTTTATTATTCCACACATGCAATTAGGTTTTCCTCTGAATCACATATTCAAGAACCAATGCAATTCTAGCATAGAACATAAACTTAATCATGAACATGAAAATAGAATAATAACAACTTTATTATTGCCTCTAGGGCATATTTCCAACATCTAGTCCTCTTGCTAGGCCAGCATTATGACTCCTCCAAAGGAAGCGACGGTGTTGCATGTACACTATTTGCAAGAGTTGTTCAACCACACACTCTCTGTATCATCCAAAAATTGCAAACAAGATTTGTCTCCTTTTGTAGTCTGGCCCGACATGTTATCAATGGTAGGATAATCATTAATGGTCAACTAGCAAGCAACGTAAGGTGAAATAGTCACGTTTGTCCACATCCCATACATGCAACTCTTCTATCCACAGGATTTTCAAATCGTCCACCAGTGGCGCAAGGTACACATCAAGGTCATTCTCATGTTACTTTGAAACTTGGATAAGTATAGCCATCATGATGCACTTCCACTTCATGCACAACCAAGACAGAAGGTTATAGTTACAAATATTCATGGACCAAGTGTTGTGTCAGCTGCTCATGTTGCCAAAGGGATTCATTCCATCGGTACTCGGCCTAAACTTTGGTACTTCCTATCGATGTTTTTCAACTGGGCCACATCAGCAGGGTGTCTTAGCTTTCCATCATTTTTACACTCCTCAGTATGTCAATGCATTAGGTTTGCCTCATTTTGGTTTGCAAATAAACACTTCAATCGAGGAATTATAGGTAGCTACCAAGCAATCTTTGCTGGATTTCATTTCATCACCTCGGTGTCATCATCGACGACGTCTGTCAGACTCTTAGGCTTCTATCGAGATGTTTTGCACACCTGACACGAATGCAAGTTTGTTTTCTCTTTACAGTAAAGAATACAGTCCTTCGGACATGCGTGTATTCTTTCTAATTCCATTCCCAGCGGACAAAGAATCTTCTTTTCTTTGTAGGTGGTTGTAGGCAACTCATTCCCCTCTGGAAACATGTCCACCAAAAGACTTAATAGCACGATGAAGCTCTTGTTAGATCATCTATTTCCTGCCTTCAACCTCAGAAGTTCTAGTACGGATAATAACTTTAAGTATTTTTTCTTACAGCCTAGATACAAAGGTTTCTTTGTGTTCTTGAACAAACCCAAAAAGTCATTATAGCATATGTCATTGTGGTTACCCTTTGCATCACACAACGTCTGATCTAGATCGGGCAAGACATCCCCATCAACCAACATCTGATCAACACCAGCATAGTCGTCGTCATTTGGCCTATCATCATTATATATGTCTGGTGTATCATTGACTTGGTTGTCTATGATATTATCATTATATTCATCTATCACCTCCTCTTCACCATGCTTAGTCCAAATTGTATATCCTTCCATGAAATCCCTTCGAATCAAGTGGTTCTCAATCTGCTTTGAGTTCTGCCACATCTTATCATTCTGACAGTCGAAATATAGATAATACATCCACTTTCTCTTATTAAACATATCCTCCTAGGCAGCTCTTGTAAAAGAAAATAAGCCATTGATGTAAGCTTTACTATGACGGCTCTCATTGTACATCCATATTTGATCCATCTACGTTTTCAATACAAATATTCAATTAAGACCAATCCTCCATAACAAGCATACTGATGTAAACTATAATTTATACAATAAATGCCTAGCTATTCTTTACTTCACCAAAATGTAAACTATATGCATACCAATTCCAATTGCTAGGTAGTTCTAAACCCTAAAAATTATTGATCTAAATGATCCCCTATTCTCTAAACATATGTGCCGCCTACACATACATCATACCTCTAATTCCATAATCAATAAGAATTAACCTATTTTAGCTCTTTTTTCAAAATTAGTAGGGATGGAGAGGAATACAATGTAATTAGAATGAATTACAAATATTTGACAACCTTCATCTCCACTAACTAGGCCCAATTTCAAATCAAGTCACTGAAATCGCCCACCAACCACTAGCCTGACCTAACAGATCTAGAGTACCCATTTGTCTAGTCGAGCTCTGGCCTTATATAGGGTTTCACATCCGAGACGGTTCAAAATATAAACTATCTAGGATAAGGTCTCAAATGTTATCCTAGATAGTTCAAATTTTCAATTGTTTGGGATATGGTTTTATTCCAGACGGTTCATTCTTGCACCGAGGCGTCTGATCATTTCCTAGACAGTGAGCTTTATAGAGCTGTCCCAGATATCCATAATCCATGACGGTTTCTTTGAACCGTTTGGGATGTGCCGTCTAGGATAGACATTCCAATAGTAGTGTATTTACTAGGCAGGTATAGAGATAGATATTAAGATGAGAATTTCTTACATGCATGTAAATTGTCTTTGTTTTGTGCATTTTTTTTGTAGTTTCTAAATGACCAAAGGTTATATATATATATTCAGTATCTTTCATGTTTCATAAACCAAATATTGGATTACTTAATTAATTAATTAGTTCTTTTTCGTGAGAAACTTAATTATATAGTACATGAAAGCTTACACCAGCTCTTGCAAGTAGAGCAACTATTTTATGCAACTAACCACTATGAAGCCACATTATATATCTTCCTTAATTAACTAGGTGATCTATCTACCTACATACAACTTAGTGTATATATATGGAGAGTCTATGGAGAGTCTCTTTGTCTGTTCTTTGGCAAAGCAAGACTACAAAATATTGATCACGTACGTACTACATTAGCATAAAAAGTCCATCTTTGGCCTGATATGATTAAAGACCATGCGTATGCACAAACTAAAGCTTGTCTTCCAACCTTACATGCACCATTCACGACTTTACTTTCTAATCATGGTGTAGCCTATTTAATCTCCCAAAGGTATTACACTCTACATATGCCAGGGTTAACGTGTGAACGCGGTTCATCTGTTTGTCAATGATCCCAATACACAAGTGGTGAAAGATAAAAGAACACACAGTAATCGGAAAGCTTTTTCCAAAGCAAATCTATGGAAGTGTCTAATATATGGATCCCTTCCCATCCCTCTTTTTTACTTTCGTCTCATCTTTGAACAAGGGTGCTTATTAGGTGACTAGTTTAGGGTTCATGAGGGTCCCTCTCGGCAGTTATTTTGCAGTTTAGACAAATTAATTAAGCGCGATTCATATGATGATCTTTAGCCTCTACATGACAGAAAAAAGCAACCAATGTGTTATACAATGTACTTATTAATTACAACATTTGTAATGGTAGGCAGGGTTTAGTTTCAGCCTTTCAGTTCTTTCCGGTTTTCCACCACCTTGTCACAAGGGCTTGTACTATGCAGTTGCTTAGAGAGGCGTTTAGGGAAAGAAACCTGTTTTTTCTTGCCACGTATAGGTCAGATAAGGTGCTTATCTTTTAGCATCGCCGATTGATAGGCATTGTTTGTTAACAAATATTATTACCTTTATTTGAAAATAGATGATGTTTAGAAAGTGTGTATTTAAATTTTTTAACTTGATTGATAATAAGTTAATAAATATTTACATTGGTGGGGTAAAAGTAGCATATTTAGATTTATCATGAAAAATATTTTAAAAAATAAATTTTATAATTTCTTACTAACATATACATATAAAAAATAACGGCCAAATATGTATATTGGAGACAACGTCTATTTACGAACAGAGGGAGTACTAATACATCAATTTACCTCCAGTTTTGCTTCAAGATACGTGCAGTTTTGCTTTCGCACAATATCAATTGTATGTATGCACTCTGAAACATCTTAGCGTGTAAATGCATGGGTTGAACTCCGGGCATTCCGGTCGGCCGGCCGCCGGTCTTTCAGTCTCCAGTCAAGAACGCCATTTCCATCTCCCTTTCCCTTTTGCACTTTTCACCAGGCTAAGCTACAAAACCGACCTGCCTGTGACATGAGCTCTCAGTGTCCAAGAGTCCATTCAAGTCGAGTAGTTGATTTAACTCCCAAACCATGCATAATCACTCTCTCCATTGTTAGAAGAAAAATATATACTTCCTTCCTGAAGTGACCATGCATGCATATCAGCATATGCACTTTCTGTTGCCTTGCTGAATTACTTGGGTGTGTGTGATCATGCTTTCTTTTGACTACGGCTGCTTTAAATTTTCTTGGTTACGACTTAGCTACAAGGACATGCATATGTTTGTGTGTAGAAAAGAAGGGGAAAGTTCTTAGTTTTCATAGAAGTACATATGTGTGCATCTCACGATGGTGAGTTTCTCTCTTCCCTTGTCTAGAAAAAAGAACATATGTATGCATGCAAGGTTTTTGTGGTGTTGATAATGGGCCAAATTTGCCTCGTTGTTGCGCCTTGGACCCATGTTAGCCTCTTTGATCCACGTCGCAACTCCCTAGATTTTGCAGCTAAATTTGGACTTGTATCTCCGCATGGATAGCTAGCATATGTTCTCACTGACAGGACTGAGCTGAGAGGATATTGCATCGCATGTATCTTCAGTTCCAGACACTTCTAGAATGTGTTGCACACAGAAGCCGGAGAGTAATCTTCCGTTATTGAGAAAGAAGAAAACGTGTGTAGAGAAGAGACAGACTCCTGCATTTCAGATACTGAAAGCGTGGTTCAAGTCATGCGATCTGTTGGGCTTGGCCTGCCTGAGTTTCCTGAGTTTTCCTCATGCGACAAAAGCCCCAATGGACTGTACACCAGTTAGCATCGCAAACAAAATTAATTTCTTCTAGATGAGCAATAAGATTATTTTTTCTCCTGTACAGCGGTGGAGCACACACGAGAGAGCAATACATTTATTTACTCTACTAGGTGAGATTGCGCGCTACGCTGCATCCGAACAAATACCAAGAACATAAGAGAGCTTGGATGATATGACCAACAAATAGCTCAGTTATATTAAAGCCTGATCATATGAGCGTTCATATGTTTGTGTCTACAATTTCAACAATTTGTTTTACAATTCGAACAACCAAAACAGAGGAAAATGATATCATGATAGCACTTAGGCTTCACGGGTCATTTCTGTTATCTTTTAGACAATATAGAGTCCATGAGAGTCTCGAAATTCATCATTTCTTAAGTAATCTATTATCCAATAGTATCCATAAGTAACCAGAGCATCTACCTCAAAAAGGTGACCAGAACATCGAGTAAACCAGCAAGACAATAGAAGTGTTTCCAGCAAAACCATTATCAACAATGTGATTGTCCATCAGCTAGGTCTTCGTCAAGTACGCCATCCAAAAAGAACTTTAGAATACTCTTTATCTACATTCATCCATGTTATACTCTCATGTACATACTCACACAGTTCCAAAAAAATTAGATGTAAGGAACTCACCACGTATTCGATTTCCTAACTTGCAATCCATAGGTGATTGGTCCATTGGTCCAAGCAAATAAATATTTAACAAGTAAAAATGATAGCTATCTTAAGCACGATTTGGCTTCAAGAAAATGCACTCGCCCATGTCCATTTGACAAGAACTATTGATTTGAACTCTCAAGGTTGATTGCTCAAATTTACCATAACTACTTAATACACATGCATAATGTGTAGGTTCTCGAAAAGAGCATGCATAATGTGCACTTCACTGGACATAAAACTATATAAGCACCGTCTCTTGATTAGTTTGGGGTACCTGAGGAGAGCTTTTAACCCAAATATACTACATAACTGACGTGGACATCCAGGTATATGAGAAAATTAACAGCAAAAAGTTTTAGAAATGCATACATATTTATGCTCGTCAAGATGGAGCTTGTCCATGCACTCCTTTCATTCCCCTCTTTCTAATTCTGCCAAGAAAAACAATGCATTCATTTACTATAATTTAGTGACTTCTCTTCTACTTGATTATACATCTTGCTAATTGGGCGAGATATAAATAATAATATAAGATCAGCATAAATATTTTGTATAACTCTCCATATCACAACAAGAGAACCGTTACTTCCTAGTTTTGGATCCTATAACTTCTTAAAAGGACTATAAGCACTGATAAATATATAACAACGTGTCACACCTACTGTGGCGGAAGGTAGCAGGTCACATGACGACAGACTTTTATCTAAAAGTCAACACAAACTAATCAATGAAATGAAAATGTCTTGTTAAAACTGTTGTGCAACCATTGCCGGCGAGTCTAGTCCTCGGGTTGCACAGCATGGCGTAGTCGACGTCGAGGAAGAAGAAGACGAAGCACGTGAACAATATGTAAAATGAGAGACATCGTGTAGGGAGAAAGGAGAGAGCTTCTTTATTAATTTGATCGATCAAAAGGTATAGTACAATGAGTCATCTCCTCCTCTTATAGCCTTCACTAAAGAGATAAGTATCTAATTAAAGTGACTAAGAGAAACCCACACCCTCTCTCATGACAGGTGGGCCCCACTTCTTGGTGGGATTGTGGTTTCCCAACAAAAACAACAATCATGTCCTTGTGGATAATTGACACTTCAATCAATAGTAGTTGCGCAACATTAGAGACCATAGCTACAAAAAAATCTTGTCCGACAATCAGATACCAACATCCAAAGAGCCATATTAGTAAAATCGGTAAAACAAATTATTATTCCCAATGTGAGTAGGAAGACATTTGCTCAAATAGCTAGAGAGCACAATGGAGATAAAATTCATTAGCAAAAATAGGTAGAAACAATTAGGGCATCAAGCATCATTCAGCAAGTAATGACACTACAACTACCGTTACTTTCGTCTCTTGCAAGCATGATCCTAATGCATAGCAACAAATGAAGGAACATGAGAAGAACAACTAGAGCAACCCACTAAAATAAATTAATGGCTCATTGAAAGATCGAGGTCTATCGACTAGAGGGGGGTGAATATGAGATTATCAAATTTTAATCAAATTTATTGTTTAGCATGCAAGAGTAAAGCAATTTAAAGATGAAGCAACAACTACCAAAATAGATCTAGCTCAGATAAAGAATAACACTTAGGTAAAGAGCTAGAGAGAAGACTCAAGATTTATCCCGAAGTTCAAGTTGTTGGCAACAACTCTACGTCTTCGTTTGGAGAGGCTTGAACACTTAGCTCCGAAGTCACTTAAACTTCACCTTTTTCTCCTTGAGCCAAGTTCACTTAGAACTTGCTCAATCACTCGTGGTGGATCTTGAGGTGATCCCCGAACCTTCACAAACTTGTTGGAGGCGGATCCACAAATTGGAGTTCTCAATGACGCCTAGCCGGCTAGGAGATGCCAAATCTCCAAGAGTAATGAGTCAAGATCACTAGGCTCGAAGAAGCTCTTGCTTGTATGCTCAATCAAGTTTCAAATCTCTCAAATCTTTCCTCTCTCAAGGTAGATCTCAAAGAGCAAGAGGAAAGGGGAACACTCAGTATGAGAGGAGTATTTTGCGCAGAATGTCCTCCCGAGCCCACAGGGGGTTGGGGGCTATAAATAGGCTTAGCTCAGAAAAGAGTCGTTGGAAGAAAAGATTCTTCCTCGGAGCAGCCGGAACTCGAACTCGGAAGCACCGAGTTTCCAACAACGGTCATATTCTGAGGAACTCAAATGCACACAGCGAAAGTCTTCAACTCAAAGTCGGTAGTTCCGAAAGGAACACGGTCACACCGGGATTGAAGATTCTACTCCACAGAGTCACTTCAGAAGCGATTCCCGGTAGTGCCGACTTTGAAGAACGGTTAAACCGAGATTTTAAGTAATGACACGTTCTTCTCTCATAAGAGGAAACGCGGTCAAACTGGAAACCAACTCGGTAACACCGCACTCACAAAGAGACCTAAGTCCAGAAGAGATTCTCGGTACAACCGGAAACGAAACCGGTAGAACCGAAGACAACATAAATGAGACTTAGTCTAAGACAACAATAGAAACATATCCCGGAAGCACCGGTCTTCAAAAACAAACACACCGGTTTTCGAAACATGAAACTAGGGCAAACCCTAATCGGCAGGGTTCCCTAACTCTCTGACACAGAGGCCATTCTCGGCAGCACCGGGCTTGAAGACCGGTCATGCCGCAATTGAAACTCTTCGAGGCTTGAGACCACTAAGTCATCAAACCTCGCAACAGAGGCCAGTCTCGGTATATCCGATTCTTCAAAACCGGTATCACCGAGAATCACTGTCTGTGTCTCAAAAGAGATTTTCAAAGAAGTCTTCTGAGAATTTGACTGAGCACACTTGAAGATTCTTCTTATAGTTTAGATATCTTACCCCTCTTAATAGTGCGGCTTGTCCTATAGACTCAAATGATCTTTTGATCATGTTAAACACTAGAAAATCACTATTAATCTTCTAGGTCCAAGCCTTCCTTCATCATTAACTTTTTAGGGGTCGACATCCACTGGTTAAACCAATTACCTTGAGGACTATACACCTGTATACACTTAGTAAACCATCAGTCCCTTAATCGTTTGTCATTAATCATCAAAACCCACTAGGGGGCACTAGATGCACTTTCACCCATATGCAAGGAATTTGGCGGTGAGTCTCGACCTAAGGGATTGAGGCAAGCCAAAGGGGAGCCGGTTGGGTCAATACCGGGATGGTACATTCTTCCATCATGGAGAGATAGAGAGTGAGCTCGTCGATTTAGGGTGGAGCCACATCATGAAGAAGCCGATCGCCCGATCGAGCTCGCCATCATCATGGACTCACCACCCATCTCACGCCATGGAGCAGCTGACCGTCGGGTCGAACTCGCTGACCACCATGGAGCTACTAGAATCGAGCTCGCCACCGCCAACAGAATCAAGGTCACTGCGCATGAAATCGATGTCCTCGTGGCCTGAACCGATGTCACCGCGGCCGGCTAGGTGAGGAGAAAGAGGGGCTAGCCGGATTCCACGTGCGACCAGAATCAACGTCGCTGCGCTGCTGCCCGAATCGTGCTCGGATTCGAGGTCATCGTGGCCGGAATCAATGTCGTTGCGCTGCGGGCCTAATAAGTGTTTTACTTTTCTTTTTTGCGAGGGCCACCGCTTTTTTACTTTCACTGCTACCTGTCAACCAAAAAACATGGAAGGTCCCACTCTGGCAGCCTCTTGTGTGCATTAATTTGTAGGCCCACCTGTCAGTCAAACAGGTGCGGGAGAGCAGAACAAAATTGAGTGTCAATCCCTGCCACGCGTCCACCTGCAATTGGGCGAAAATAGAAGCAGAGGCACGATTGCTGAGGGCCTTTCAGGTTGGAAGGATTTAGAATGCGGGAATATTCTAAATTCTACAGGAAAATGCATTATAATTGCCATGAAATTCCCGACGAAATTCCTAGGTTTCAAACTTGCTCTGATCATGTCCGAGTTGACAGGCTACTGGTCTCTCCGTTGTCAGTTGGTACCTGAATAAGACCAAAACTGAAAGGTGATGCGTCTCTTCAGCAGCCAAATGAGGATGCCCTCCCTCCTCTTGGCTTGCTGCCTACAGTGCAAAACATGAACATACGATGCAACTAATAGCTGATTTACTACTGGTTGCCAGGTGAAAGCACGTGCGTATTTTGTCCATCCAAAAAAGGCTACTAGAGTCGGAACTACTATTTCATCAAGCTAGGCTCGGCTCAAGCTCGAAAGCATCAGGTTCAAGTTCGCGATCGAGCTTCGACCTCGAGCCTCATTCGATAGAGCTCGATAACGGCTCTACCTCAAATACGGTCGTCCAGCCAAGCTCAGCTAGCTCGTCAAAGGTCAAAACAAGGTTCTGGTTTTCTAGGTGCAACACACCGTCGATAAAATGTAATACGATAGAAACCGAACTAGATGGGTGAGTGGATGTACAACCATCAAAATTCAAGTCATCGCAAATTATAGTATACATGACGATGATCCGTCCTGCCCGTGAACGTTTTGATCCATATGCAATGTAAGATCCCACAAGGGACATTTGGATCCTGTGATTTTTGTCTTACAACTCTATTTTCTTTTAATTTTTTCTGTTAATTTGTTCTTCTTTTTCATATGATTTTTTTGTCATGTTGCAATTGATAATAAAGGGCTTGTTGTTATTATGGGACGTGGTCCAGCACCAAACGATCGATGGCAGTGTGGTGTGGGTACGTACGTAGGTGGCCCAGTTGTGTGTTGGCTGTTTCTTCCGTGGTCATGATCTAATTAAATTCCATCCACGGCCATAATTGCTCGACAACTCGTCGGTTGCATATTTATTTTTGTTGTTTTTGTTTCAGACCAGTGCACTCCCAAGTAACTTCTGCTAGTAGAGTTACTGTGAGTTTGCAAGAAGATTGGAATTATTATTCTCTGTTTCATTTTATTTTTGGAAGCGAGTCGACTACTGGCTCACCGCAAGTCACAGTTCATGTTTTGCATGCGCCACAGGCCACACACACGGCAGGCTGCCAACCATGGCCATGGTCAGCTACACGTGAACGTGAAAAATGAGACTTTAAACTCCATCTTTAAGGGCCACAGATGATTTATTTTTTCTCGATTCTTCATAATAAAATAGGTAGAATGATAGACCTCCTGCCTCTTTCTTCAGAAAAAGAACTTTCAATATTGTAAGTCATATGCCTAGACTAGAGTAGCTAACTAGTATGTTGTGAACAAACTTCTGATTGTATGAAGCTAGTCCTCTTTTCCCTGCATAGTTAGCAACCCACTTTGCCTTTGTCGTCGTATGTTATCCCAGGACTTCGGCTCCTTTTTGCCGACATCAAGGCAGGAAATAGAAAGGAACTTCCCTAGTGGAGATGACGTAAAACGCTGGTTGGGATATTCTAAAACTGTAGAGAGGAACTGCAACTCCTTTTTATGGCAAGTATGATTCTCCCCTTCGATCTAGTGTCTCCTCCCTCTCCCCTTATCGGATTTGGAAGACCGCACCCCTTTCCCACACCACCAGGCCAAACTATGTTGTTTTCTCTTGATGCAGTCAATGTCACCTTTTCCTACTGGAGGCCACTCAAGACAAGATGGCACCATCGTATCCTTTTTCTGATGCACGCTGAACATGCGGTGTACCAGCTCCCTCTAGCATATTGAAGCATTTCAAGAGTCGACGGTCTCCTTCAAGCCTCACATGGGTGTATAGTGGGCCCTTCGCCTCCTCCCCACACACATCCCCGCATCACGGTGAGCCTTGCAGAGGAGTTCAAGGAGGTAACTTTTCTCTTTTAAAGTTTTTTTCTTAAAAAAGATGTGCTCCATCCGGTTCCATCCAGATTTTACATACATGGTTGTATCCCCTTGTCCTAATCAGAAATGTCACATAGACTTGCATAAATTTCATGGAAAATGAAAGCAGGGAGGGAGGCGACAAGGATAGGCAATAGCGCTCGTGAATGAAAATGGGGTCCTAGTCCGAGTCACACACACCTCCATCTCGCATCATTCACACCATCATCATCCATCTTTCTTTTTCCATTAATCAAAAGAAGGAGAAGGAGAAGGAGAAAAATAATGTGAAAATAGAGCTAAAGGTGGCAGGAAAACGACCTCTTACCTCCATTATTTATGTAGAAAAGGATGCAGCTAGCACTCTCACTCAACAGCCTCTCAACTTTATAAAAACAAAATTAAGTGCCCCAATAACAGCTAGCTGGGTAGCTTAACGCGAATTAGCTAATTAAACATGATATGACTTATCAGAGATTTTATTTTTTAAAGAAATGTAGGATGGAGTGGAATGAAATATTATCTGCTCTCCTTTCACTTAGGCCCTCCACAAGTAGCATAATTGTTGTATATCTTTCTGGGGATGTCCTGTCGGATGTTTGTTTCCGTAGGTACTATTTGGAACCTGGGAATTGTCGGAGAATAATTTTATTTAACGAAGTTTCTACAAACTTGTTTATTCTGGCATTCAATCGTTAGGCCTTGCTCGGAATGGAGTAAATTGAATGTGTTTGGTTTTGTATGAAGTTCATGCATATCGAACGAGTTCGGTCCGGCTGTCTGATATTTTAGTTGAACAAGATCCTTCTACTAATAGTAAAGCACTAGGTGTATAAATCTGAAGCAAATAAAATTAGTCACATAACTCCCTAAGCTGCAATTGACCAAGTTTAAGAGAATAAAGAAATTCAGGGTAGAAACTTCAACATTCCAAAGCAAGTGGTGTGATAGATTATAGACCCTACGGTATGTCGGCAGTAGACTAGTATCGACCAAAGGCGAATAAGTATTCTCTTCACGCTACATTGGTTGATACTAAATTGGCTATACATCGTTTTCTGGGGCCAAAAGAGGATTAATCACTTGCCTGAATGTGATACTATAAACTTTCTTGTTTTCTTGTTTTAAGCTTGGGATGCTTGTGTCAAGGAAATATCCCAGTCTACATAACCATTGCATATAGTAACAATTAATCGATTTCTTTGACATAATTCGAATTCTACGAGTGAAGACATCCTCTATGAACATCTGTCAATTCCCGCGCCCTCCCATTTAAATCTGGCCGTCCACGGCGAACGCTTGCAACCTGCGCAATGCTCTGAAGCCTGTGACATCTTGCACCACGCTCTGCTGAAGCCTGTGATTGCCCTCGCCGTATACGGCGCCGTGAGCGTTAGAGAAAAAGGGCAAAAGTGAAAATCCGAAAGAAAAAGGCTAGAAAAAACGGTCCGCAACAAGAAGCCTAAAATCGTTAACTACTTAGCTACTCCCTCCATCGTAGAATGTAAGACATATTTTGTTTGGTTAAGACAATATTTTAATCAAAAATTACTCTATTAATATATGGTGTATGTGATATAAAGTCACAATCATAAGTAAGTACTTTTTAATATAAATCTAATGATATTAGTCTTGTGCCACATAAACCACATAGTAATAGAGTAATTGTTAATCAAATCTTTGTCTTAACTAAATAAAATATAACTTACATTTTGGGACAGAGGGAGTAACTAGCTAATGTGAGCAAGATATATCCTCTTGAAAATGCACATCCTATTTGCAATCATCCACTTTTGTAGGAACCAACAGAAAAGAAAAAAAATTGAGGGAAATAACAAGAAAATAAAAGCAATTAATATGCTCCTGGAAAATGAAAGGGAAAATGAGAGCCAAATAGGAAGGACTTTGCCTTTTTCTATTCCAACTCTCTTCCCAATCCCTTCTTCTCCAGAGTCCACACTGTTCATCTCCTCTTCGATCCCCAAATCCCAAGCTGACCAACCAAACCCCCACTTCGCATGGAGCGGACGGCCCCGAAGCCCACCCCCTCCTCCCCGCCTCATCTCCTCTGGGACTGGGCCGACGCCGCCGCGCCGGGCTCCTCCGGCGAGCCGGCGGGGAGGCGCGCGAAGGAGAAGCGGGCCAAGGGGGAGGACGGCGGCGCCGGCGGCGCCGGCGGCGCCGGCGGTAGTGGGAAGGTGAGGTGCCAGGTGGAGGGCTGCGGGGTGGAGCTGCGCGCCGCGAAGGAGTACCACCGGAAGCACCGGGTCTGCGAGGCCCACACCAAGTGCCCCCGCGTCATCGTCGCCGGCCAGGAGCGCCGCTTCTGCCAGCAGTGCAGCCGGTGGGTGTTTCTTGATGCTCCAAGAATGGTCGCCGGAGTCGTGTTCTTTGCCTGTCGTTACTTGCCGGAGCTGTGCTTTTATTTCCTTCGGTTGCTACAACTGCTCTCTGCAAAGCTGCAAGCTCCGGCCTTTCTGCGATTGCTCTGCGCGAGTTTGTGCGTGCCTTTCTTTCTTGGAAATCTGGCTGGAAGCGCAAAGCTTCAGCAAGCTCGCGCTTTTCTGCGATTGCTTTCTGCAAATTTCTTCCTTTTCTTAGACCAGGATGCATCGCGCTATGCTATAATTGCGTGATAAGTTAGATGGTTAATCTGTTCAACTGTGCAAGTTTGCATCTTTTACGTGCTTATTATTAGTGGTCTCTGAAGATTTTGGTGCTTTAGTCTTCTGGTTATCTTGTGCGAGTACGGCATGTTTCCTGATTTGGGAAGCAAAGATACATTTTTTCCCCACAATTAGTACTGTCTGCCTGTGGAGAATAATGCTGCATGGGTAAACGGCTATGCAATGCGTGTTTCCAATTTTGGTATGGCTCTTGTCCTGCGTGTGTGTTTATTTTTGGGATGAAATTATGTTGTGCTGTGGCTACTGTGATTCAATTACTGTGTGTTCTCTTCTATGTAGACTTTTAGATGGTAACTAACCCGCACTAGTAGCTTGTGTAGTATGTGGTTTTGCTGATTGCTTGGGTTTTTGTAATCAAGGTTCCATGCTCTGTCGGAGTTCGACCAGAAGAAGAGGAGCTGCAGGAGGCGACTGTCTGATCACAATGCTCGTCGACGGAAGCCACAGCCAGATGCATTCTCCTTTGCACCAGCAAGGCTGCCATCGTCGTTGTTATTTGGTAATTATCCATATCTTAAGTGGGTAATTATGAAGGATTTACATTTTTCTTACTCGATACATGGCATTGAGCTTGCTGATCTTGTATGCTTGGTCGTATACTGAACTTCATGAAATTGAATATGGCTAGGCATGAGTTTCGATGATATCCTGATTAGTAAGAAAATTATCTTATACCAGTCAATAAGTCAGATGTTGAAGCGTCAATTACATTCTTGTGTACCTTCTTGCCACTTTTGTCAAATTAAATGGTTATCTTCACCCCGAAAATTCAAATGTCATTGCCCATTGCAGATGATAGACGACAAATAAGTTTTGTCTGGAACAAAGCTCCACTTAGCCATGTAAGGCCTTTCGCATGTTCTCCATGGGACAGCTCATCTGACTTCAAGTTCCCACAAGTGAAGGAAATAAAAGAAGTATCAACTAAAGTTGGGACAACCAATGGACAAGTTCATTTGGATAAATTCCATCCATCCAATGCTGTTCCGACACTGAGTCATGACATAGATGAGCTGTTACCAGTCAGAGGTATGATCTCCCAAACATTCTGTAAGTGTTGTGGAAATGTTGACATCAATGAAGAAGCTGCTATCTGCTTTCTTATGTGGTTCAGCACATTTATTTACGTAAAAACAATCTTAAACCTTTAAAACGTTTCAATCTAAAAGTACACAGTGGTAGTGTAGCTACCATAGGAATTAAACTATTCTAGTTGGGTTGTTAGATGTATTTGTTGGTCTTGGCTCCCAAGACATCATAGTTTTAGGTTTAAGAATTAGGTATTCGTTTGTATATAACGAATTGGGGTGTCAAAGATTTTATGCATGATTGGCAAAATTTGTGTTTTGTGGATTTGTGTTGCCTGAGGTGATCTGATTCTAGTTCTAGCTCAGTATTGACATATACTAATCATTATTTTTTCTTAATCCTGACATAAATTTCGTTCTGCTATACTTGGATATGCATAGAGTTTTACCAAAATTTCCTGCTTACGACTTGACTAAGAACTACAATGAATATTACATTGGAATAACTTGCACCTACACTGGACCGGATTAATTGGGTTTATAGCATAGCTAATAGATATGGTTAACAGTTCTGAGGATCTGTTTCTGAAATAGCAATGATAATATCAACAAAATTTGATGCGGCAATTTTCTAAACATTGCACATTTGAAGCTACATTTAGTAGTGATCTTGCAGCTAGACAGCTATAGAACACCCACAGAGTGACATCAGATAGCTATAGATCTGATTGAAAACTGTCTCCCATCTGGCAAAATGATGTCATTGCAACACTTAAGATAATGTGCAGAAGTCAGCTTAGGAACTCCTAAGTTTCATCTTGAGATGTCCATCCTCCAAGGTCCTGAATATTGAATCATGGAGTATTGAGTCTCAATGTCCAACCAATACACCGAAAAGCTTAAGCCGATGAGGGAAGGTAGACCGTAGACAATATGCTCATACTTCAACATGGAGGATTAGTTAGATATTACCGAACATACTGCAGTATGCTTGTTGGCAATATCTGCTCAATTGTAATGCTGGTTTCTTAAAATATATTTCAAATGCATATGAGCCACATAATTTCCGTTCATCGTTCCAGACATCTCTGCAACCAACATTTGGATGTTCTTCAGTGTTCAGACTTTGATGAGAGAATCACATGATTTGATTGATTGATTGATTCTACAGGTCCGGACGCATCTTTAACTGCTTCAAAATTACATGGAGCACCGGATCTTCAGCGTGCTCTCTCTCTTCTGTCAGCTAGTTCTTGTGGATTACCTGATCCTATACAGCAAGCATCTTGTCTCGTCCAACTCACTGGTGCCAGCCAAAACAGCCGGGGCCTTCCTTCATCACATGGAGGAAGCTCTGCGTCCGCATCCTGTGCTGAAGGACAGCCTATGGTGCTGTCATCTCAGCTCGTCCATTTCAGCATGGATGCCAGCAGCAATGGCTATGAGTCCACCTTCTTTGGTGTAAACCAGATAAATTAAAGCATGAAACATCCGAGGCCTTGTCGATTTGGGTCGCTAGCCCAGAGCTTATGCAAGAACTGCTTCTGTCAACTACTAGGGTGTAAAATCTCAATGTTAATGTTACCTTCATGCTCATTGTTTGCCTTGTTATTTACCTTTGTACAACCCTACTGTCAACTGCTGGTTCAGTTTGAAACCATTATTGATGAATCTGGACATGAATCAATGGCACAGCATTAGAATGCTTCAACTCATTCCTCGGAATATTCTTTTTCTTCCTGACAAGCCATTGCATCTGTAACTGCAACTACTAGTGCACCCAAGAAACAGGGGAGACGTATGGTAGATAATACTTTGATAATCATACATGCAATTAACATCCATTTGCCTTGTTGCGCAGGGAGAAGAGAATAAGCTAATTTAAGTTATCCTCCAACGTGCACCCACATATATCAAAGAACAGTTTAATCCTATAATTCCAAGTAAAGAAAATGATCTTGTCTCCTGAAAGCAAACAAATCAAACAGCTCTTCAGGACAATGCAGAACCGAGTCAGCATCATGGTTATCTGCATATAAATATAGCTTGAATTAGGTGAGTATGTGGCTGATACTTTTTTTTTGGTCTTCAGTCGAAACAGCCAGACATGCCATTATAAAACTCAACATGTTGTGATTTCGAATAGAAACCACCAGCCCAGTTGCTCATATGTTAAAATTTCTCCAAGAGCATCATACACTTCGGCACATAAATAAATATGGATCAAGTGCATGTGTTTGGACTATGCAACAGATAGTGATTCATCCAAAGGACGGGCACCAAGCAAGGATCATATCAATCTGGGGTGTAAACAATAGCAGTATAGTCTCCAAGCAACAGACACAGCATAATGTTGGTTAACACCGAAGAACAAGGGCGCGCAAATGTGAAGCACAAACTTGTGTTGAGTACAAGAGCAAGCAGATGTTATTAACATAGGAAAGCTCCACTAGATCTTGTTAACATACAAGGCAACACTATATTTCAGGAGATTACTTGAGCCATGCAACTTAGAAGAGATAGAATGCAACAACTTAGAAGCTCAGAGCCTAGGGGCTTCTGTAGAGGCACACAGACCCCATGCACTGATAACAATGAATACACTAAGATTGCCTCTTTCTTCATTCTTCCCTGCTTTCTCCTCTAATCCCCATTGTGATCATCTACCCTGCTTTAATTTCAGTCGGTGGTCATGGGCTCGGAAATGCAGCAGCGGAAGCGTGCTTTACGGACGTTGCTCACGATCTCCATCTCGGCACTCTCAAGCATGCCGACGATCTCAGTAAATGGTGGGCGAACTTCAGGGTTCGCATCCCAACAACGTGTCATGATGTGGCTCAGAGAAGGAAGGCAATCTTGTGGGATTACTGGACGAGCACCCTTATTTACAACAGCAAAAGCCGCCTGAACAGCTGTCATGTTTGTGAAAGGAAGCATGCCAGTTATAAGCTCCCACAAGACAATCCCAAAGCTATAGACATCAACTTTATGATCATAAGGCCTATGCTGGATCATTTCCCTGCAAACAAAAAAGACCAACCAGTAGCTCATCAATTATATGCACAGTATAACGCTGAACTGTTGTCGAGAAGCTCACAATTCCAGAAGCAGCTTGCTACTATCGTGTCAATATCGTGTCAATAGCAAGTCACAAAACTTATCCACCATTTGTCTACACAAGCGAAAGGGGAACACCATCTGTTAGTTATGTTACTGTTGTAGACTAGTACCCACTGTACCCTACCATGCTGCTGGGAAAATAGTTGCCAAGTCATCAAAATTTCAGTTTGGACTATGATGGAGCAATACGTTGCGCAGCCAAAAGATTGAAACTGTGGTACAATAGACCTGCTTCTGCTGCTGGGAAAGTAGTTGCCAAGTCAGCAAAATTTCAGTTTGGACTATGATGGAGCAATACTTTGTGCAGCCAAAAGATTGAAACTGCGGTACAATAGACCTGCTTCATGTACAATTATAAGGTTAGCCTAACCTTTAAGCTCAATCCCACTAATGTGGTTCAATTGTTTCAGGGGTGCAACATAAGGCTGTTAATCAGATGACAAATCATGATGGCATTGGGTAGTTGATAGTTCTATCTAGCACTACCCAACTGATTCAGGGAAAATGCTATGTACCATGTACAGTTTGAGTTTTATTCAAAACTTGGTGGATACAATTAGAGCATCCAAGTATATTGTGGAAAACTCTCTGCCCATCAGAATTTGTAAATGCCTCTCCGTGGTATTGACAAACAGTAAAACGTTCTACTGTGAAGGTTTGACAACTCATGAGCCAATACAGGAGGCGGCATATGCAAATAAATTAAGTGCCAAACACCATGGATACAAAGATATGAAGATAAAATATCTACATAGAAAGACAGTCACAAAGGGAACTTACGGTGCCATCCAGCGGTAGGTTCCTGTCTCTGGTGTCATCCCCTCAGTTTTCACTTCAATACGAGCAACTCCGAAGTCAGCAATCTTAATGGATCTGTCTGCTGCAATTAGTAGATTATCTGACTTCAGATCCCTGTGGATAAATCCCAAGGCATGCACATACGCCATTCCTCGGGCTACATCCAACGCTTGTTTGACAGCCAACCTCAAAGGTACCGACTTGTTCTGCCTTTTTGCCAGGAACTGCCGTACTGAGCCACCTTTTGCATACTCAGTGATGATGCACCACACGATTGACTTCCTGCACGCCCCTATAAACCTTACAATATTTGGGTGCCTCAGTGTAGATAACATCATAACTTCTTGCACAAATTGCTGTTCCAACGATTGTGCTCTCTCAGTGTCATTTTCAGGCTTCTCGAGCAGCTTAATGGCAACATCTTCTCCAATATATGTTCCCCGGTAGAGCTTCCCAAAGGCACCCTGTGCAAAAGGAACCCCCATGTCCAACCTCCCCAAATCAATGGCCCACTGCTCGTACTTACTAAGTATCTCCGTTGGATGATTTGGGTCCATCAATACCCGAGCCAGTGCATCCTCATTTAGCGTGTGTGCAGCCACACGGTTGGGACGAAAGACACTATTGCCAACCGAATAACTTGCAGTCGGGGCATCACGGAGGCCCGGGTGCTTAAGTATGACAGTGCGGGACTCATTCGAGCCCACACTGCTATTGTCCACTGACATGGCAATGGAACCACCAGCATAATTGGACATGTTGAAGCTGTCAGCATTGTCCACGGACATGTGGGAGCCCTCCCCAATCTTACGGTAATAGGGCATGTTGTAGAAGCCATTGAACTCGTTTTCTTGCATTCCCTTGCCACCACCACCAATCATGCCGTGAAACCTTGGCACGTCAGCCATGTCGAAAGATCCAATGCTAATATTTGAGCTGCTGCAAGTTGCCCATCTTCACGCAAGAAATGCCCTCTTCTGCGTCTCCACTAGCTCTGCAACTACAACAAGCTGGTCCTTATGAAATGAGCTATCAAACATATACGACATGTAATTGTAGATTGAGAAATACAGTAATCACTTCTTTGTACAACTAACAACCCAAAATTTCCCATTAAAAAGATAAAATTTTCCTACTAAAAATATGAACTTTAATCACTACGCACAAATTAGGAGCTAAATTACACCCAAGATGTAAGCTTTTCCTCCCTCCAAACCCTTCCCGACTCGATCGCTCCTCCCTCCAAAATTCCGCAACCAGGCGAAACGACCCAGCAAAATCTGAAGCGGGAACTAACTACTCATCGACTAATCGCGCAAAGAAACATAAGGAATCAAACAGAACCGCGCCGGGCTGCCGGCAACCGGCTCCCGAGCAGGGCGATTCGGGGCCGAATTGGGCGTCAGCGGAGGCGAGGCTTACCTCGGCAGGAAGCCGATCGGAGCGCTTTACTCCGGCAGACGGCGAGGTGGAGTCGCGGGGTAGGAGGGAGAGCGGAGAATGATTCCGAATTGGCGTGTGGGGTTTGTTCGTTTCTTGGTGGTGCTGTTTCTGCTTTTTTTCGGAGACCGGAACAGGGACGACGACTCGCCTCGAGAGTGGGAAAGGGGAGAGAGAGAGAGGAGGAGTAGGAAGTCGTTAGTGCGGTGGAGATTGACACTTTGCACCCTGAGCTCCTGCGGATTCTCATTTTGGTCCTTTCTTTCACACCTTTCTTCTTCAGTCAAGGCTAGAAATGGAGTCGATTCATTCCATCATGGAATGGCATGGCAAATTGTACCAACAAAGTATACATCATAACAACCATTAGAAAAAGGAAAAGAAAGAAAAACAGCACTAAGAACGCTTAGATTTCTGGTGAGAAAGAAGCTCACGGATTGTGAAATATTAATTGTGTTGTTGTTGTAATATCTTTACTCCTGCTAAATTTAAGGCTTATGCTATCACAATCTTTAACTTTGTGGTAAATAACAATTATATCAAAATATACATTAATCAAATCAATTGTAATACATATATATGTCACGGTCTCTTCTATTATTTTTAAAAATATCTTTATAGATGTCAATTACGGTAATTTCTTGACAACTTCAGTAATAATCTTGATGGGGGTGAACAGACTAGCACCAACTCAGATCTTTACAAGAGTAAAGATAAATACATGAGTTGGTGGTCATCCGTTCACCCTACCGAAACTACTCCTTAAATTCCTAATAAATTACTGTAAATGCCCTCTGTTCTATAGGGTAAATATATGTATTATAATCTTTTTTTCAATAAGAGAGATTTCATTAACCAGAACCAAATTTATTACAATCATCATACAAAGCAAGTTAATAAAAGATGGCACCTGCTCACACCAAAGAACATAGGTATCCTCTCTCCTAGCCAATTGAGCTAATTCATGAGCTATAATATTAGAATCTCTCTTAACTTTTCACACTTGCACCATTGGATGAATTCCATCATATGTTTAACATCAGCAACAGTCGTACCCTAAGCCACCCTGTCAGAGGAAAGCAGATTCAGGGCATTGACCACTATTGTGCAACAAGATTCTAACACAATCGGAGATCTTTTAATTATAGTTAACTCGATTGATGTATATTTTTAAAGATAATTAATATTTAGCACAAAGTTGAGAAATACGATGGCACAAGCGATAGAAAAATTTGTGCGATTAATACATTCTTTTAACCTCGTAGTAACCCACGTGAATTTCGCTATTACATAACAAAGAAGAGAGTGAGCTAAGGTTTGTTCCAAGTTGGAAGACTATTGAGCTAGATAATTCATGATCATCTACTCACCAAGGGCCCCTTTGGAGCGCAGGACCTGTAAAAACACAGGAATATAGAAAATACGTGAATTGAATGTCATTATATGTTGAATCCTATTAAAGTTGAAAATGCATAAAAACAAGTAATAGAAACTAGTAGGTTGTACTACAGGAAAAAACTCATGAATTTTCTTTACGAATTGACTGCATGTCATATTTATAAAAGGTCTAACCTTCTGTTAGGAATCTTATAAGATTGTGGTTTAGGAAAGAAATATGTATGAACTTTGCTGGCTTCGTTCATTTGTTCCAAATAGCATCAACAGGGAAAAATTATAAAATTGAAATTCTACAAAAGTTTCTTTGAAAATTGTTTGATCCAAAGGAGTCCTAATCTATCGCATGTTTATTCTTAATTCGTCATCCTCCTAGGCGGTTGGACCTCACGTTCCAGTCTCTTGAACCGGTAAAACTTCAAACCTATCTTTACCATTCGACCCATCTAGAAAGCACGAGTCTATTTGTCATGAATCTTAAGAAAATTAAATTGATTTTGTAAAATTTCTGTAAAATCCTATAAAATTTCCGTGTTTTAAAGGGGGCTTTTTTTTTACGTATTCCAAGTGCCGGGGATTCAAGTGGCAGCCGATGGTTGAGAGGAGCTGCCGAGTGCTTCTTTCATTCTCTCTTTTGTACTCTAGTCAACAAAGGCGTTCGAATTGGCTTGCTTTAATTTCTTTTTCCACAGGTTCCCAAGGGCATTGTACTTATAGTGGCATATGGTATTATTATATGGACCTTGTGCTTAATTATATGTGGCACGTCGTCGACTAATCGGACCGCCGGCTGTAGCAGCACGTACGAGAACGCGTCAAGTCGTCGTTGTCACCGTTGGATCTTGCATGCATCCGGGGCTCTCGTCCATCGCTCCACCGGATGCCGCCGTGCAGGGGCGATCTGGGCCGTGGAAACTCCCGGAAAATTCGCGCGTTGCGTGCCCGTCCTTTGATAATTAATATCTGGAATATTGTACTATAGATTGAATGTTTTAACAATAAATTGAACAATAATGATATTTTAAAGATCTTGATAGATGTCACTTGAGGTAAGCAAAATTCAAGTCTTCAATGTTTAAACAAATCAGAAAAATTCTATTTTGCATATAACAGGCCGCTGTGTTAGCAGCCTGAAGCAGATATATGAGCATGTAAATGCATGGAACAAGGTGTTAATATCTTGATAACAGCACCGTAATCCAGTTGCAGGTGATAGATAACTATAGAAATATAAGATACTATTTATAGTAATTGATAGCAATATGTACATCAGCCAATAAAACTAAAAACGAGCTGTGAGATAACATGCACAGATAAAAGTCTAACGACTACCGGTTATATTAAGGACAAACACTATGAAAAAAACAAAAGAAAGGATAAGTCGGAAAAATCTTATCTAGCTTCTTAGCTCCAGCCATTCTCCATTTCCTTGCTTCCTTATGGATGCTTCACTACTATTTTGATCCATTGCTACATCATGACTCACCATGAACATAATTTCAATATAATGGCAGAAATGAATATTTCTCTATGATACCAAGTGTTTACAGCATAATTTGGCTCAAGGATTTATTTGGTTGGCCAAATTAAGTATTAGGTTTTGCTCGCAGTGTAATTTGGCTTTAAGATTTATTCAACTAGCCAAATTAGAATAACGGATTTACTCGCTGTGGATTTAGCATTAACTCTCGAAGTGCAGGTCCGGGTACTCGCATCCCGAGCAGTCCGTAGCTTCCCCGAGTACTCGTCACAAGTACGAAGGTGCTCGCAGAAGTTCCCGAAGACCCGAGCAGTTGGAGGCGTCCCCGAGCGCTCGCGACCCCGAGCACCATCGACCCCGAGCGTCATCGACCCCAAGCAATAAGGTGCCTAAGTACCGAGCACTCGTACTCACGTTCCAGAGTACTGGCGTTCCCGAGTACTAGCGGACCCGAGTACTAGCGGTCCCGAGCACTGGTGATTCCGAGTGCCAGCACGTCCGAGTACCGAGCACCCGGGCCCGTGTCCCCGAGTGCTCAAATCCCCGAGAAGGCACAAGTCGGGCGGAGCCGGATCCCAGCAGAATCAAGTCACGATGCAATCAGGTCGATCCGTGGGCAAGTTGATGTGACGAGTCCTCCATCACCAAGATTTATCCAGCACGGAGACTTAGGGAAAGAGTCTTAGAAAGGAAAGAATTGTCTGCAAACTCGGAAGGACTCTCGGTTCGTATGGAAAGCTGTCTCATATCCGAGAAAGGAGTCCCGGGCGATGGAAAGTCATATGTATAATAGATCAGGATCCTTTAAATAAGGAAAGATTGTATATCTGTAATCAATTAGGATTAGGAGTTTTGATCTCCTACGGGAAGACCAGCCGCCCTATAAATATGAGGGGTGATGGCCGATTGAATACATCCAACAATCGACACAAATCAATCTATTACTTTTACCTTTACCTTTTCGTTCTAGTGTAGATCTTTATCGTTTTGTGCTGAAAAACGATCAGTTCTTCTTCACGTAAGCAAGAAGATCTTTGTTGCTTTGCTCGGAAAGCAATCGCTCGTCGTACGCGTAAGTACGATAGTTATCCTTTGTTGTTTTGCCGGAAAAACAACCGTTCATCGTACACGTAAGTGCGGTTGGCGACTCCACTTTACCTAGGTGTTTCACGGATCCAATTTCGTGCGAACACAATTGGCGACTCCGCTGGGGACGAAGAGAAGATTACACAATGAATCCCGACTCCAAAGACGGAAGCATCGTCAACCCAGACAACATCATCGCCGTCACGCTCGACGATCTATCTGAAGATGAGCGGCGAGAGATTGAACGTCAACTCGAAGAAGAGCAAGCGGAGCGACTCCGGCAAAAGTTGGCCGGCTACCAGAAGACGAGGAACGGCGTCATCAAAAAGGTAGTCATGCCGAGTCCTTCTGCTGCGCTCAATACCGAGGTAAGTAAACCGACTTGTTCTGATGAAATTGCTCATCTAATTGACGTGTCGGTAGCCAGCAAATATGGCATCGAGATGGACAAATCGACACAAGCATTCGCTCGAGTAATAAATAACCGATTTGACGAGTTGAAAGAGCAACTAGCTAAAGACATACATAGTAGTCTGCAGGGTCAGGTTAGATCTACAGTCTTACAAGTCAATGATGAACATCGGAGTAAACAGCCGATGTACCCTGACCATAACAGAGTCGATCATCGGGTAGAAGTCGCCCCCGTGATCGGGACTTCTGTCATTCCGACTTCGGCGTCCCAGAGTTCTTCCAATAACGACCGAAGTCTAAGCCTTAGCGCGAACATCCCACAACCCTACTATCAAACAGTCGCGTGCAACACGCCACCTATCCCACCTCTCGGCACCGGAGTCCCCCATGGGCCGGTCCCAGAAACGTATTTCAACCCGCAACAAGTCCAACCCGAGTTGCCACAGTCGACTTCGCGTACCCCGCTAGCCGATATGAGCTTTAAGGATCAACTCGCCGGAGTGCTCAGAGAACTCGGCGTAATACCGAAGGATGGATCTCGTGCTTATCTAAAACCATACCCTGAGTGCTACGACACAACACCGTACCCCCGCGGGTTCAGAATTCCTGATTTTGTCAAATTCACAGGGGAAGACAATAGGTCGACTTTTGAACATGTAGGGCAATTCTTGGCGCAAAGTAGTGAAGTCGGCACATCAGATATCTATAGAGTAAAGCTCTTTCCCTTGTCATTGATGGGTACTGCCTTCACGTGGTTCACCTCGCTCGCCCCTAGGTCTATTACGTCTTGGGCACAACTAGAACGGCAGTTCCACGATTACTTTTACAGCGGTGAGACCGAGCTTAGACTCTCGGATTTGACAATGGTTAGATAAAAGTACAATGAACCGGTTTGTGATTACATTAGAAGATTCAGAGAGGTTAAAAACCAGTGCTTTAGTTTAAATATAAACGAAAAAGATCTTGCCGACCTCGCTTTTTCGGGTTTGCTCGCCCATATTAAGGACATACTAGAGGGCCAAGAATTCCTAAGCATTAGCCAAGTCGCTCAGAGGGCTGTAGCACAGGAGAACCGCGCTAAGGAAGTCAAACCGTATAGCCGGTTCGGGGATACTAAAAGCAAAGCTAAGGAAAAGTCGGCAGTCAATGTTATAACATACGAAAACAGCTCAGACAGTGAGGACGACGCTGACATATGCATTGCCGAGTGGGTTCATACGCCCAAGTCAAAACCCTTTGTTTGTCCAGCCCTCAGGCCTACACCCACTCGGAAAGAGGAGATTCGGTACACTTTCGACATTAGCAAATGCGACAAGATTTTTGACATGCTCTTGCAGGAAAATCTGATTAGAGTAAGCGAAGGGCACGTATTCCCATCAGCGGACGACTTGGGTAAGAGAGCATATTGTAAGTGGCATAACTCTTTTTCTCATGCTACTAATGACTGCAATGTGTTTCGTCGACAGGTGCAATCGGCCATTAATGACGGACGATTGACATTTGCCCGGAGCACCCAGATGAAACTCGACAGTGATCCTTTCCCAATCAACGTGATCGACTTGGAGAAGAAGAAAGTGTTAATTCGGTCAAATCAGGCCGAGTCAACAAAAGGGAAGAACGTCGTCATTGATGATAAAGCAGCTCCAAGGATAATCAAACCAAGTTCCTCTCCAGAGAAGGCCAACTCGAAACCTCCGCCGACTCCAAAGATGATTAAGCCAAAGAATCCAGAAGTCGGAGTCTGGAAGGTCAATCGGGGAAAGGGACAAGCTGGGAAATCAAAGCCGACGGTGAAACAGTTGCTGGACAAGTACACGACCAACAATGTGTTCACTCGGCTTGGAGGGGCCAAGCCCCCTAGATCTCCTCCTCGACAAGGCTTCGGTGGTTCTGAGTGCTGGCAGGAAAGACCATACATTCAACCACCATACTTCGCGACAGGTCCAGCATATTGGGGAGGCGCGCACACTTTCTACCCACCGTGTCCTCCGTGGAGTTTCAACCCTTGGGCACCACACCCGGCTGGACCAATCGGCATGTTTCAGCCGAGTTGGATCCCGTTCAGGCCCGGGTTCAGGGAACAGCCCCATGGGAAAAGAACTCGGTTCGAGGCGGGAACTTGAGCGTGGAACCGACTCGCCATTCGGCGCAAGGTACCTGACGTACCGAGTCGGCTGGCAGCCCCAGGGAATGCTCGGGGAAGCAATTCACCGACTAAGCAGGTCTGGGTACCAGTCAAGCGCGCCGAGTCCGAACCCGGCAACCACGCAAAGACCCGATCCAAGTCAGACAAAGCAGGTGCTATCCGAGTCCCAGAAGGAAGTCCACTACAACGGTCCGCCGTGTTGATAAGTTCGCAAGTCAACTCGGCGCCACCAGCGGGAACCCGGCATGTACGGTTTGGCACAGTAGACGACTCGGACACGCCAGAATCCAGCAATACAGCGGGACCCGGCGCTCGGAAAGCAACCCTTGAACCCGTGCCAAGCCAGCCGGTTAAGAAGACCAAAGCGGTCGAACCAGGAACAAAGCCAAAGCCGCAATGGTGCCCCACCGGGCTCACACATTCTCAGAAGCGAAGGGTCCAGCGGCTGCGAGCACTCGAGCTCAGGGAGGAGCTCGTCGAGAAGAAGCGCGATGAATGGTTCAACCAAGCCAGACCAATGAAACCCGCGAAGATGACCTGGAAGGAAAAGCGCATCGCAAGGGAAGAAGATTGTGCTGCCATCAATGATGTCAGGGAGGTACCCGCCGACATGGATATCAATATGGTGTTCGAGTTGCCTATTGAGTTCCGTGCTCCCGAGTCGGAAGTCGCAGAGCTTCTGCTTGGACCTAGTGCTGCTATATTTGAGAAACCGGAGAGGCACGGGCAGCATTTGAAGCCCCTATTCATCAAAGGCCATATCAATGGGAAACCTATCGGCTGTATGCTCGTTGACGGTGGCGCTGGAGTCAACATTATGCCACTGTCGGTGTTTTCCAAGTTAGGCCGAAAGGAGTCCGAGTTGATGAAGACAAACATGGGACTCATCGGGTTCTCAGGAGAGCTATCCGAGGCCAAAGGCATATTATCAGTAGAGCTCACAGTCGGAAGCAAGACTCTGCCAACTGCATTCTTCGTAGTCGACGTCAAAGGCCGATACAATGTGCTCTTGGGGCGAGATTGGATTCATGCCAATTGTTGCATCCCCTCTACCCTGCATCAGTGCTTAATCCAGTGGGTGGACGAGGATGTCGAAGTCATCGAGGCAGACAACTCGGCCTGCATCGCGTTGGCAGAGACTATGGTCGATTGGCAACACGGCGACATGAGATGCCTGTCGGGTAGGGACTTGTCTGACTACGACTATGTCAATATCGGTAAGGATGGTTTCGTACCGATACAGGCACAGCCGGCTTGTATAGCTCGGCTTAACGATTTGTCATTATAAATGGACAAAGAAGATAGTGTTAAGTGGCTACAAAAGCGCACCGAGGAGTATCGTTCGGGCAGGAACGATATGCATGAGACTATTGAAGATTTTGGCGACATGGAGAAACTCGGGCAAGGATTCTCGTCAGCCGACCCGCTCGAAGAAGTCGATATTGGCGATGGAAGTGTGCCGCGACTGACGTTTATTAACGCTAATATGGAAGTCGGCCAGAAAGGCAAGGTATGTGCGCTACTCAAAGAATTCGTAGACTGCTTTGCTTGGAATTATACAGAGATGCCAGGGTTGAGTCGGAGCCTAGTCGAGCATAAGCTGCCTATCAAGTCTGGTTTCAAACCCCACAAGCAACCACCTAGGCGTTTCAACCTTAACTTGTATGATCGCATCAAAGAAGAGGTCGACCGACTGGTGAAGTGTAGTGACCAAATCTTAAGACACGAGATCAGTGAGGATCATCGTGGATAAATCGGTCTTCTTCTCATACATGCATGCATCTAGGCCGTTTAAATTGGTTCAACCTGAAAAACCCAAGAACATGTTCCGATATCAACTTAAGAATAGACCGGTGAACCCAACCCCAACCGAACTCCAATCCAATAATTCTATAAGTCCTACAGATTTGATGAGAGTTTCCTAAAGAAATACTCGAGTCATTGGAACTCGTTGTTTATTTGACCAAGTAATTTCTCGAGAACATTTTCTTTCGGATAGAATCAGGATATGGTGATCAAGTCGACCTCCTGCTATATTGAAGTGTTAGTCCTATCTGCAAACATAAACATGGATTCTTGGAATATGGTTGACCCACTAGTCCTCAAAGCTGGATTGAGTTGTTTTACTACTACAACTAAACGAAAGTGAAAAATACATTATAATCGCCTGCACAAATTCCTGGATACCACGTATACTCTGAGGTCATCTTTGGAGTTCCGTAATACTTGGAAAATTATCAGCAATTGCCTGCATTCAACGTTAGTGTAAAATAGAGAACTAAAATAAAATAGAAGAGAAAGAAAACCAGGAAATGACCTTTATCTGCCACGTGGGTTCCAATAGCAGCCCCTAACCTCCACTAGCAAACAACCCATCAGCAGTGCCCCTGTTTTATTCCCCACGCAGCATAACATCAGGCTATTCCCCTTTCTTCTTCAACCTTTTGCCACCTTCTCTTCCCTCCCCATTTTCTTGCTCTGCCGCCGGATCTGCCGCCTGGAGCTCCCCTCCTCCCTCTGCCTTCCTCGCTCTGCCCCACCACCCGCACCTCTTCTGCCGCCTCGGCACCGCCCTCGAGCCTCCGCCTGCGCCGCCCCTTCGCTCTGCGCCCGGCTCCGGTTGGCCGCGCCTCGCCCCGCCAGCCACCGCGCCTCCTCCCAAGCATCCCGCCGCCGGCGCCCTTCCTCCACCAAGCGCCGCTGCCTAGAGGAGGTCGCCGCCTCAGCTCGGTCGCCGCCGGTGCCGTCGCTCACCGACGCCGCAGCCCCCTTGCTCCCAGCTCCACGCCGCTACTCACCCACCGGCCCGCCGGCCAGCTGTGCCTCCTCCGCCCTAACTCCCGCCGGCCAGCAAGCTCCAGTGCCGTCCCTCCCCTTTACCCCTTCGCCGCCGGCGCACCAGCCCCGCCGGACCATCTCCACGTCTCCCCTCCGCCGGTCGCCCTTGCTCCACCGGTGCCGCGCCTCCTCAGCCCCCTGCTCGCCCTTGCTCCGTGGCCCTGGCCGAGCGCCGCCCGTGGCGCTCCTCCCCGCGCCACCTCCGCCCGCCCAAGCTCGCCACCGCCGGAGCCTTGCTCAGGACCGACGACGCCGCCCCTAGCTGTGCTGCTCGTCCAGCAGCCGCGAGGGCCCTCCCCATCGGCCGGTCGACCAGCGAACAGAGCCAGCTACCCCCACCGCACTTCCTGAAGCCTGCCCCGTCTCTGGACCTTCGCCGTCGCTCCACTGGTGCTCCCTTGGCTACCGCCTTCTTTCCCTGCCTCGGTGCATCCGGCCACGCCAGCAGCATGTTCGAGGGAACGCCGGAGAAGGGTGTCGTCGGCCGGAGCGCCCCCAGGTCATCCATCAATTTCTCCAACCCCGTCAGATCAACGCCAATCTCGGTCATCTCAGTCTTCGGGTGAGGTTCTAGCAAGCTAAGCGCCAGTCTCCCTTCCTCTATTCCTCCGTTGTTTGAGTTCGGACCAAGCACAAATTGGGGAAAACTGAAGTAAGTAAAACAAAGTTTCATTAGTATTTTAGGACAGGGTTTAAACATCAACTACTATGCCAATGCCCGATAGGTTAACTATAGTTATTAACCAAGTGGTTAGCTAGTTCTAATAGACGACTAATTTCTGTAACCATTGATTCTAGGATTGATTTGGGCAATAGAGCTACATGCTGGGTCGTATTCGTTTACTGTACTCAATCATCGCTTTGTTAATGTCAAAGACAAGGACATTGTTTTCGACGCACTTAACCCTAATGATCGGCTAAATATTAGACTCATGGTTGATGTTTGTTCTTTGTACACCATTATCAATTAACCGTTAAGGCTAGCAAGCAATGGCTAAGCACTAAGGGTAGATAACCAACTCGTCAATTGACCATTCTATTCGGTTAATACCTGGGTATACATTTGAATACATGATAATGTGTAGATGGTGTTTTCCAACAGTTGCTAGTAGTGGTGTGTTGGGCAGCTGATTCGTTTAGAGGCAGTTTTAGTGCTTGCCCGTTAGTATCTCCCGATAAAATTTGAATGGGAACCATAGGTATGGTTAATAGCTTCGTTTTGACTATTTCATTGCCAAATTCTGATAAGCCAATTGCTAGTTATAGTTATAATGATTCTGCTATCCAGAATTTGTTAAGTCAAGATATGCAATACCTAATTCTTTACCGAGAAGAAGACAGGAAATGCTAAACTTGGTTAAAATTGTAGAACTCGTGGAAAACGTAAACGACCCCCGAAAACATTAATACTAGAGAATCTAGCTTAACAGTCAAACTTAAAATGCTAGTATCACAATTCGCCTAACGGCCGGCATATAATCACGACCCCATGTTCTTACCTACCTCAACTACGAATCGATCGAATGAGCCCTAATCCTAATTACAGGTTTAAAGCCCTTTCCCATAGTTGCATATCATGCCGATGCATGCATCCATATTCTAGATTCATCCGTGATTAAAGCTAAACCACAACTAAAACCCAACCTAACATTTGGAATAAATATAGACCCGCTTATGTAATTGGATACTTTATTTAATTTTAATCCACCGTAGTTGCATCCATGTCATTTGCATCCATGCATCTTCGTCGTTTTCAAATTAGCTTCTTAGGCTCGCTTTTCCTTTTTGGAGGTCATTCGCTTCTTAGCAGCGTTTCGAGTGTTCTGGAGTTTTCACGCAGAATCCTCTTACTTCCCCAGGCAACCAGGCAAGCTCCATTGCTTGTTGATTAATTATTACGTTGTGTGTTAATCCTTGTTTGGCTTAATTAATTGAATGGACTTGGTGCTTGTGTGAATGATTGCTTGATCTGTGCTGGATACCTCATTAGTATGTGTAGGTCTTGTTATTATACAGTAGCTAAGGCTGATACTTTAACCTGATGCCCTTTCAACTTGAACCTAATAAAGTGAGATGTGAGCGCTGAGGGTGTTACCGAGGCCAACACTACGGTATAATGGGGATAAGTCTCAGATACTGGTGGGAGCCTTGTGAACTCCACCAGGGTTGCACTCCTTATACCCGAGGTGGTTGAGTCGGCGGTGAAGAAGAGAATCGAGGGTGTTACCGAGACCAGCACTACGGTATATTGGGGATAAGTCTCAGAGACTGCGTGGAGCCTCACAACCTCCAGCAGGGTTGCACTCCTTATACCCGAGGTGGCTGAGTCGGAGGTGAAGACCCGAGGGAGAACGCGTAGGTCACCAACGAAACGAAACTACGATATAGTTGAGGTAAGTCTCAGAGACTAGAGGGAGTAGTGTGAACTCCTCCGGGGTTGCACTCTTTATATCCGAGGTTGTCGGCTCGTTGGTGACGGTTAGGCATTTGTTGCCATGAATTGGAGTTTGAGGTAGGTGTTGTTGTGAGAAAGATTGAGATTTTTAAATGGGTGTGGGCTACCCAAATAAATTGGAAATGGTGATATTCGTGTTGTTATATTTGTGTGTATGCTCGTAAGTTACTTTTATCGTCATGTGTTTATCATTGCTATGCTCTTGCTTTAATATGATATTAAATTGTGTAGTTTACGTTTATTTCATCTCTAGTATGTAAATTGAACTTGTTATAAAATGCGAACCTTTATCCCTTGTCAAACTTGATTAATACCATGTTTTAATTAATCAATAAGCAATGTCTTGCGAGTACGGTGGTTGTACTCACCTAGATTTATCCTAGGCAGGTTCTTGAAGCAATTGAAGTTGACATCGCTGCTTGGATTTACCGCTCTTGGTTTCGATTTCCTCGGGAACTTTGTTGCGAGCTGTTTGGAGGTGGCTCCCCCACCATCTAGGGCATTTTTCATTTTTCTTCCGCTGCGGTTGGTAATAATGTATATTGTGATCGACTTCCGAGTCGCTGTGTATATATAGATGTATTCTATAAGTTTTTCTCTAGTAGAGTTTGTGCTGTGGTAGTCCAAGTTGTTACTTGTGGTTGTCCATGTACAATGCGTGTATGTGATGAAGTATGTGGACAACTGTGCAGCGGTATTATTGCGTGCTAGGACTGCGTTTCGTGATGGCAGAGGTGAGCGAACCACTAGTCCTGTGTAGCTTTGGTTGAATCGATCCAGGGGATTCGTCCCGTACTCGCTAAGCCTCCTACGACCGTCACGCCTCGCGCTGACGGCAGAGCAGAGCTGGATCCTCCCAGAGTCGCACCTCGTGGCTAGGTTAGGTTGAGGGGATGCATATCCCGGGCTCTAGTCCTCCTATGACTATCGCAGAGCGCAGACTTATCACGCGGTCTTACCCCTTCACCGGTATCTGGGATCTATATGTGGTTTGGAGAAGATTGGTCGCTTCCGGCCGGCCCGCACGTGACGGGTGTCGGATCGTTCCGCCGTGGTGCGTACGGCGCAGGTACCGTGCCACCGGGCTAACGAGTCCTTCGGTCCTTGGCGACTTCGCGTTCCCCTAATTATATGTGGATTCCGGGTCCGTGACATGAAGGCAGGCTTCATTCGGCCATGCAGGTATGCCGAGTGGATTTCAAATATTGTGCCAGTCGAGAAGAAGAATACCGGGAAGATTAGGGTGTGTATAGACTTCAGGGACTTGAACAAAGCTACGCCTAAGGATGAGTATCCTATGCCTATAGCCGACATGTTGATAAATGACGCCTCTGGACACAAAGTACTCAGTTTCTTAGATGGCAATGCCGGGTATAATCAAATCTTTACGGCCGAAGAGGACATGTTTAAAACTGCCTTTCGTTGCCCCGGTTTTATTGGGTTGTTTGAATGGGTTGTCATGACATTCGGTTTGAAGAATGCGGGCGCCACATATCAGCGTGCTTGGAATTTAATCTTTCATGATCTCTTAGGCATTGTGTTAGAAGTCTATATTGATGACATCATCGTCAAGTCAGACGGCTGTAGTCACCATTTGGCCGACTTACGGCTAGCCTTTGAAAGGATGCGTCGGTACGGGTTGAAGATGAACCCGCTCAAATGTGCTTTTGGAGTGTCGGCTGGTAAGTTCTTAGGGTTCATAATTCATGAGCAGGGTATAGAGATCGACCCTAAGAAGGTAGAGGCCATCAGGAAGTTAGAGGAGCCGACATGCAAGAAAGATGTGCAGAGTTTGTTAGGAAAGATAAATTACCTAAGACGATTTATATCTAACCTGGCGGGGAAGATTGAATCGTTTGTTCCATTACTTCGGTTAAAACACGATGCCGAGTTCATTTGGGGGGCAGAGCAGCGAGATGCTTTCAATAGTATCAAGAGATACTTGTCGAGTCCTCCAGTGCTTCGAGCACCTAAGTCGGGAGTTCCGTTCCGACTATACATTGTTGCACAAGACAAAGTACTCGGCGCGGTGTTAACTCAGGAAGTCAACAAGAAGGAGTACATCATCGCATATGTAAGTCGCCGACTACTCGACACCGAAAGTCAGTACGTATTCATCGAGAAGCTATGCTTATGCTTATTTTACGCATGTGCCAAGTTTCGGCATTATCTGCTTTCGAGTACCTGTATAGTGTCTTGCCAAGTTGACGTGATTAAGTATATGTTACAACAACCGATTCTTAGCGGACGAATTGGAAAATGGGCCTATGCCTTAATAGAGTATGATTTAACATATGAGTCGTTGCGTGCTATGAAAGGTCAAGTCATCGCCGACTTCATTGTTGATCATCAGGTTAAGGATGAAGAAAATATTAATTATGTTGGTATGTGTCCATGGAAGCTTTATTTTGATGGATCGGTTTGCAGAAATGGGCAAGGCATTGGTAATGTTCTGGTTTCACCACATAATGTTATCTATGAGTCATCGGTCCGGTTAGAATACCCATGCACTAATAATCAGGCAGAGTATGAGGCATTATTGTTTGGCTTGCAAAACTTAGTGGACATGGGCGTAAAAGATATAGATGCTTTTGGAGATTCATTGCTAGTGGTTCAACAAGTCAACGGTGAGTTTCAATGCTTTGATGGTCTGCTGAATAGTTACTTAGACCGATGTTTAGACATAGTCAAGTTCTTAGACACTTTTAATATCAGCCATGTGCCTAGAGAGGAGAACTCTAGAGCCAATTATTTGGCACAGCAAGCATCCGGGTACCAAGTCGGGAGAGGGATGTTTTTCATATCTAGAAAGCCAATGCTTGTTGTTGTCGAAGGCTAGGCCGACTTGCTGGAAGTCGAGGCCGACTCGTGTAGATCCAGTACCGGCTCGGGGGGCAACAGTTTAACACAAGCGGCCGAGTCGTTAAGCGGTTTGGAAATCAATGATTGGAGGGCACCTTTAGTTAGTTGTTTGAAAGATCCGGGTCGGACAAGAGATAGGAAAATTCGGCGGCAAGCTATAAAGTACACCTTGTTTAATGACGAGTTGTATCGCCGAACGATAGATGGAGTATTGTTGAAATGCTTAGATCCCGACCAGTCGAGGATGTCTATGGGGAAAGTGCATGAAGGGATATGTGGAACACATCAGTTGGCTCCTAAGATGCAATGGTTCTTAAAAAGAGTAGGATTCTATTGGCTGACGATGTTGGAAGATTGTTTTCGATATTATAGAGGATGTGAAGCATGTCAGAAATTTGGGAACATACAATTGGTACCCGCGGCTAGGATAAACCCTATTATAAAGCCGTGGCCGTTTAGAGGATGGGGTTTAGACTTCATTGGGCAAATACATCCTGCTTCGTCTAAAGGTCATCGCTTCGTCCTTGTAGCTACAGATTACTTCACCAAATGGACTGAAGCAGTTCCTTTGAGAAATATGACTCATAAGGAAGTGATTAGCTTCATTCTGGAGCATATCATTCATAGATTCGGTATCCCTCAAACTCTGACAACTGATCTGGGTGCATCCTTTATGTCTCACCAATTCAGTGAGTTTGCCGAATCCTTTGGAGTCAAGTTGTTGAACTCATCGCCCTACTATGCGCAAGCTAATGGACAGGCCGAGTCTAACAATAAGACTTTGATCAAGTTAATAAAGAAGAAAATTGAGGAACATCCGAAAAGGTGGCATGAAGTCCTTTCGGAAGCATTATGGGCCCATCGAATATCTAAGCATGGGGCGACCCGAGTGACGCCATTCGAGTTGGTATACGGGCAGGAAGCAGTGTTACCCGTGGAAGTTAGATTACAAGCTCTTAGAATAGCCAGGCAAAACGACTTGTCGGCTGAAGATTACAGTCACTTGATGATAGATAGGATAGACGACGTTTCGGAAGAAAGGTTGAAAAGCCTTACGAGAAATCGAAAAGGAGAAGTTGAGAGTTGCTAAGGCTTACAACAAAAGAGTAAAGGAAAAATCGTTTCAGATAGGAGATCGAGTATGGAAGACGATTTTACCTATTGGAACTCGGAACAACAAATTCGGCAAATGGTCGCCGAGTTGGGAGGGTCCGTATAAGGTCGTCGAGATCGTCCTCGGGAACTCTTATTTCGTAGAATCTTTGCAAGGGGAAGGGTTACCTAAGGCTCTTAATGGGAAATATCTGAAAAGGTATTACCCGAGTGTGTGGCAAGAAGCTTAACAAAATCTATGGCCGATATGTCCTTTATAAGTATCGTCCTAAGCAATGGTGTCGTCTACGGTGTTTTTGGTAAATGCAATTATACCAAAAAGCAGAGGGGCATGTGTTTACAGCATAATTTGGCTCAAGGATTTATTTGGTTGGCCAAATTAAGTATTAGGTTTTGCTCGCAGTGTAATTTGGCTTTAAGATTTATTCAACTAGCCAAATTAGAATAACGGATTTACTCGCTGTGGATTTAGCATTAACTCTCGAAGTGCAGGTCCGGGTACTCGCATCCCGAGCAGTCCGTAGCTTCCCCGAGTACTCATCACAAGTACGAAGGTGCTCGCAGAAGTTCCCGAAGACCCGAGCAGTTAGAGGCGTCCCCGAGCGCTCGCGACCCCGAGCACCATCGACCCCGAGCGTCGTCGACCCCAAGCAATAAGGTGCCTAAGTACCGAGCACTCGTACTCGCGTTCCAGAGTACTGGCGTTCCCGAGTACTAGCGGACCCGAGTACTAGCGGTCCCGAGCACTGGTGATTCCGAGTGCCAGCACGTCCGAGTACCGAGCACCCGGGCCTGTGTCCCCGAGTGCTCAAATCCCCGAGAAGGCACAAGTCGGGCGGAGCCGGATCCCAGCAGAATCAAGTCACGATGCAATCAGGTCGATCCGTGGGCAAGTTGATATGACGAGTCCTCCATCACCAAGATTTATCCAGCACGGAGACTTAGGGAAAGAGTCTTAGAAAGGAAAGAATTGTCTGCAAACTCGGAAGGACTCTCGGTTCGTATGGAAAGCTGTCTCATATCCGAGAAAGGAGTCCCGGGCAATGGAAAGTCATATGTATAATAGATCAGGATCCTTTAAATAAGGAAAGATTGTATATCTGTAATCAATTAGGATTAGGAGTTTTGATCTCCTACGGGAAGACCAGCCGCCCTATAAATATGAGGGGTGATGACCGATTGAATACATCCAACAATCGACACAAATCAATCTATTACTTTTACCTTTACCTTTTCGTTCTAGTGTAGATCTTTATCGTTTTGCGCTGAAAAACGATCGGTTCTTCTTCACGTAAGCTAGAAGATCTTTGTTGCTTTGCTCAGAAAGCAATCGCTCGTCGTACGCGTAAGTACGATAGTTATCCTTTGTTGTTTTGCCCGAAAAACAACCGTTCATCGTACACGTAAGTGCGGTTGGCGACTCCACTTTACCTAGGTGTTTCACGGATCCAATTTCGTGCGAACACCAAGCATTTACAATTCTGATGTTGCTTTACATGATCTGAGCTTGATCTTTAGACCATCTTGTTTATGTGCATAAAAACCAATCTAACAACATTTTCATCTGAATGCGTATATCCGAATAATATTTGGTTCCAGAATACAAAATACAATCAGTTTTGGTTTTCTGAGCTTGTAAGTAGTAGCAGCCTCACATCCTTAATGACAAGTAGAACATTCGTGCCAATATAACTCTTTTGGCCATCTAGTGACAACAAAAACGTAAGCAAAGTTAAAGAGGCAAAAGGCAAAGGAGGTGAGAATAGTAAGCATAACAAAAAGTAAACAATTAGTAACTGCACATTCCTGAGTTTCTACCACATCTACACTGCAGAAGATGAACAGAAAACATTGTTGACCTCATTTTTACATTTTGAGCTTGTAGTACAGTTCCCAGAATGAGCAGTCAAAGTTGTTATGAATTTTAATATGAAACAATTCAAACAAGGAACATCAGGACTGAACATACAAATAGTAGCTACGGACTAAGAGAAAACAACAGAGCATTGTGCAGGTCTAGCCCAACGTGCTTTCTGAACAGCAGAAAGATGCTATTGATCAAGCACTGCAATAATTATGAATCTTCAATACCATGTTTGAACACTAGCAACCTGAAATTCATGTGCGAGGTTACTCAGGACATATAATTATTGTTACGTAACAAAAAGGATTGGAAGCAATTATATTGTTTACCATGTCAACACGAATATCAAGCATTGACCTTGGTGTTGAATGCAGAGCATAAGAACCATCAATATTCACCTGCCAAGATAACATGCACCAATATAGCAAAATGATCTGGTTCTAAGGTCGGCAACAACGGATAGCATATATTCTGAGATATTACACTACTCCAGCTAATGAAATCTTAGTTACCTTCGGCCTGTACTATTCTTCTTAGACATGCTTTCCATAAACTACAAATTACACACAAGTATTATCAGGTAGTAGAGCTCCATGCTTTTTTGTGAGTAATTTGATACTGCTGTCTAGATATCAATTAATGATTTAACACAACTGACGTGCTATTCTTCTTATTGATATTTATTCACCTAGCCTCACTCCTCATCATCCTTGTCATGAGGCCACACTAAGACCAATTCAATAAGAGGACGTTGACAGAGCGTACCCTAAAATAGCTGGAAAATCATGACACGGCAAGAACTTGTCAATCTCATCTACGAAACACAAAAAAAAACTATGCACCAATTTTGAATATGTAGAAATAAGAAATTTCCTTACCTGTCACAGATGCCAAATCATTTTTTCTTTCCAGCTATTGTGTAGCTTGAGGGAATGCTTCAAAGCCCTGAAGACATGAAATGTTATAATCCACTATGGGGGTCTTTCAAATTTGCCATTAGCTATCCTTTTCTAGCTGAACAGAACTTTTTTTACTGAAATAAGATATGACCTGTGATATATAGCCCCAAGCAAATAAGCATACCTAACAAAAAGTCCAACTGTAGTAGCAGGCCAAATGAAAAAAGGGCTAGCATATCTGACAGTTTATGGTGAAAAAAAAGACAATCAAGCAAATAGTTAAACCAAATTTGTAAATTAGCTTGTTTATCTCAGCTTACTGGTTCTCATGGTTAAATTAAGACATCTCTTTCGATAGACTTTGCTGTTATATCATGATGAAGTCCCAACGGGGGTAACTGAAAAGGCACAAAAGAAGCAAAGAAATAAGATAGGTAACACAATGATTATGTATCAGTGCCATGTGAATATATCACTGGATGGTGGGAAGATTGTAAGTGTTCCCAAAAGTAGTAGTAATAACAGCAAAATTCCAATCATCGTATCATAGGCCTTAGGTATTTGGTTGAGCTCTGATACCTGGATCTAAAGATCAATAAAACCCTATCTAATTACTTATGCAATTATGCACCAGCAGAAGAAATGACTAATTATTTGATGGATTAAAGCTAAGAAAAGGAGTAATTTGGATGGATGAAAGTATAAATGAATCGATCGAATGCGAATAGAAAGGTGTATCATTTAAGTGAAGTAGCAAAAAGATAAGGTAAGATAGGTTGGTTTGAGTACTAATGAGGAAAAAAGCATATAAGATATATTTAGAAAAATTCATAGGATATTTCGCAAATCTTAAGTTCAGGGGATATTTAAAATGATGTGTGGGCAAGCCATTCTGCAATTGAAAAGAATATCAGGAAGCTAAAATTATGCTTCAATAGCAATCATGTGCGAATCAATTAGAACATGGGAATCGGTAAGTGACACATGAATGCGTACACTCTCCTATCCCTACAGTTTTATGTTTACTTGCACATTTCGTTGAGAAATTGACATGCAAATGTAATAACCATGTGGCTAATAATCTGACACTCTGACTCATGTTATGAGCCACCTAGGAGGAAAAACATGCTGATTTAACTTAACACATCGTCTCTAAGAGAGCAAAACCAAAAGAAAAATTATTGAAAATTAATCCAGAAAATCAGAAAAGACTTACAGTAACAAATATGAATAAAGATTGGGGAGCTATATTTACCCAACGGACATTACGATGATACACCTGGAATAGTAATAAGCAAAAAGAACACTGTCAGGATTAAATAAAACATGCATAAGCTCAAGAAAGAATGAGGGAAGAAGAACTGAAAGGGGCTACCTGTACGATCAGACCAATATATCCATGGGGCACTGGCGCACCAGCAGGATGGCGGCGACAGGATTTGAGGATGGATATCTTTAGGTAAAGTTATATGGTAGCTGGAAAAAATAAGATAGACATCTTTAGCTATTTAGGGTGGCCTTTTTATAAACCATACACCCTAAACATTAGACCACTCTCCGCTGCTGGTATTAGAATATCCTAATTGAAATCATTGAACCTTCCTTTTATTGGATATTATCTAATATTTTCTTACCAGTATCAAAATACTTTGATAGTTCTTTAAAGATGGATGAGCGTAGCCTGCAAAATGAATACATGAATTTGCAATTTAAAAAGCAGAACTGCAATGGAGAAAGGAATTGAGAGTAGAAATAACTTGAAAGTCCTGTCCGCCAAACTCTCTCTGGAGATGTTCCTCAAGAACCTGATAACAAACAGAGGCAATAAAATTCAACCTAGTTACGTTAGATTCATAAGAAGGACAACAACCATCAGGTTCATACTCCAAAAAGCAACCATCTGTTCTACTGAAAACTCACATGCGGTGGTAATAAACAAATTCAAAGCAGCTGCAGCTTACATCAGTAGGTATTATTTTGGAAGGAGGAAGAGGTATTGAATACAGCTAGGATTAAATCAGTAGCAAGTATGCGTACTTGAGGGCATTGGGCAGAGTGGTGAACTTGCTCTTTGGGATCTTGGAGCTCCTAAGCTGCCCAAATCAACCAAGCAAACACAGAAATCTCAGTCTGGCCTCATAGCCTCATCCAATGTTAAAGCCTGAAGAATCAAAGGACATAGCACATAGATTCTTACAGGTCTCCTGCTGGTAGACACGTCACTGGCTTCCCCTCTCTAGTGACGCCAATCCCCATGGTTGTGCCAGAACCATCAAGAACACACAAAGTGAAAATACTGATTTTGGAAAGAAATTGAGGAGAACAGAGAGTTGTTATCAAAAACCTGCGGTGGCAGCGAGAAGCCAGGCGAACCGTCGCTGGGTCCCCTCGGGGAAGACTTCCAAGCGGCAGCAGCGGCAGGTGAAGAATTCAATCGCGCTGGGCATCACGGCGGCTGGACCATGGAACCCCAGGTCTTGGAGCAGCCGGATCTGTTGGAGGGGTCACCGGCGTGGCTGGTCCCAGCGACGCTATGTCCCAGCTCCTCCGGATCCGGCAGGGGCTGGCGTCGTGCCGGTCAAGCGTAGGAAAGGGGATCAAGAATCAAATCGAGCCTCAAAATCAAACCCTAGGAAGAGAGCATGAGGGGAACGAGGCAGGGAAGGAGGAGCAGAGTGTGTCAAGGGTGGAGGAGGCCGACGCCTCCGTCGTCGCCCAGCAGCCGCGGTGGCCCTCCTGACCCCCACTCCGCGTCGATCCAGGCCGCTCTAGGCCGGAGGCGGTGCTGGCGGCGGTGAACCAGGGCTCGCCCATTGTATATTTGCTAAAATCTGAATGTATGAAAGCAATAAATGCTGCAATGAGAAGGGGTCATATTTGGCATCTCATTTCAAGGAAGGGAGAACTATGGAAAGTAGAAATAATAAGCCATATCAGTCAAATGAGTTCGACATTTGATTGACAAGTGCTGGACCCCGAATGTTTGGATCTTTACTGAACCGAGAAGAATATCTTGGTTTTTTCCAGCGATCCAGTCTACCCCAACAGTCTAAACAAAAACTGAAGGATGCATTTAGCTTCTGTTAAGTGCTAGCACGATGCTGAATTCTGGTTTCATTTACAGAAACAGTCTACGCCAATATTCAAAATAAAGGACAAGGGTGCATTTTTGCATCTAAAGTTCATGTATGATGCTAACTGATGCTGATTTCAGTCAAACCATCAATTCACAGTCACAGAGGAGCACATACCGGGAACAGAGAGACATAGTAATCTTCAATTGTAAGCATACTGTTCCATGCAAAAAGGCTTCCATTTCCCAAAAACCAGCAGACAACTATACCCAGGAACTTCCCCTGTCAATTTCACAACCAAAAATAGCAATCATTAGTACAATTCACTAAATTTAAGTTAAGGACACCACATAAACAAACAGATGAACTTGCAGAACAGAAGATGAGAAGAAGACAAGTAGAGAGACCTGAACTGCAGGTGCCTGAGCAGCTGCTATCTCGAGGCTCATGATAATTGAGTTCACCCGTGCCTATTCAAAGAAGTCTGTAGAAAGGGCAACACTGCAAAAGAGGCATGTGTAATATTGATTCAGAAGTGAGGACTGCAAAGCAACTAAACTGAAGTAGCAATGGAAGAAGAAAAAATTAACGAACAGCACTGGAAGAATTTGTATGTCATAGAAAGAAGTTGATGTCTGAGGAAAACTTTTCCATTGTCACACTGTTTGTAGCAGGACGTCACTTGTAAACAAGAAACTAATCCTGGCGTCGTCTACTTCTAAAAAGGACAAGACACAGAAAGTGTGCAAATCAAAGGGCCCAATACGTCTGGAACTACACCAATTATCAGTCACTTACGACTTCTAGACGCTAGTACTCAGAATCTAGGACTTGAAACCTACTTTAAAAAAGGGCCAATTAACAACTTAATCCGATTTAGCAAGAACGCATGGGCCACCACGCCGCAAGGATAAGCGCTGTTCCATGTTATCCGAGGGGTGGACTTCACGTAGGCTGGCATGTACACGTATGGGGAACTCAGATCGATCTTGCGCGCTGAAGAAGAAGAAGAATGTCAGATCCTAATTGCAATCCAAGTATCGAACACAGGAATTGGACAAATCAACTTCGATTTGGGGATTTCTTCCCAGATTCATCCAGATATATGTATTGTATATATTGTTCTAAAGCTTAGCAATTCTCAGAGATAATGGAACAGGGCTACAACCCAGCCCTTTAGTAGGTAGCAGCGTAGCTAGGAATTAACGATTACCAACTCATTTAACGGAAAGCATAACGGTGACAAAACTGGACTAGCTACAGGACTGATCTCAGCCGTTGAGCGAACGTCAACTGACGGTAGCGAAACGGGCCTTCAGTTTCTGAATTCCTCAACACTTGCGCTTGCTACTTCTTCAGACAATTCCGGCAGCGTGCTGACAATGCCTCCTCCTCAGAGGTTCCTTGTCCTCAAGGGACCTGTGCGTGCGTTGCCCATTCCTGAACAGTGGTCTTGAAGAAGTTGGGGAAGGTACGCTTGATGAAATCGGCGTCTTCCCAAGTAGCTTCTGCAGGGGAGAGGTTTGTCCACTGCACGAGCCATTGAACCACCGCGACATTGTTGCGAGGGATTTGGTGAACTTGTAGAACAAGTGCAGGTTCATTGTGGATAGTGCCATCAGAGTGAATGAGAGGGAGGTCACGACTTGGCACTGCCTTGGGACCAAGGTGTTTCTTGAGTTGACTGACATGAAACACTGGATGAATGGTGACGCCCGCCAGCAAAGAAGTTTGTAAGCCATATTGCCAATGCGTTGAAGAATTTTGAAGGGGCCATAGTATTTATTGTGTAGTTTCAGAAAACCCCGAAAACCAAAAGCAGCAAGACGGTATGGCTCCATTTTCAGATAAACCATATCGCCCACATCGAAGTGTCGCTCAGTGCGATTCAAATCAGCATATTTCTTCATTCTGGATTGGGCCATAACAAGGTTTTGTTTGAGCTGAATGATCATGTCTTGCTTGGCTTGGAGAAAGCCCTTGGCGTTGAGATCAGGAGGCCCCGGCACAGACAGTTCACTGATGAGTGGAGGAGGAAAACCATACAAGGCTTGAAAGGGGGTAATTTTCAGCGCAGTGTGAAAAGAGGTGTTATACCAATATTCAGCCAATGAAAGCCAGGACAACCATTTCTTCGGTTCACTAAAAGTCATGCAGCGGAGATTGGTTTCTAGACATTGGTTCACGCGTTCCGTCTGCCCGTCCGACTGCGGATGATAAGCAGAGCTGTACCTCAACTGAATGTTCATGGATTGAAAAATGTGCTTCCACATGTTGCTAGTGAAAATGCGATCCCTGTCAGAAACAATGACGAGAGGAGGACCATGCAGTTTGAGTATATTGTCGATGAACGCATTAGCAACCACTTCAATAGTATAAGGGTGAGCTAAAGCAATGAAGTGGGCATATTTGGTAAATTTGTCCACGACCACCATGATTACTTCTTTGCCATGAGATTTGGGTAATCCTTTGATGAAATCCATGGAAATGTGAGTCCACGCCATGTCTGGAATCGGTAGGGGATCGAGTAAACCTGGGTAATGGCATTGCTCATGCTTAGATCTTTGGCACACTGGACAAGTAGCAACCCAAGCCTCTACTGCCTTTTTCAGACCTGGCCAATAGAGTAATCGTTTGATTTTCTGATAAGAAGCTCTCATCCCTGAATGTCCCCCCACTGTCGATGTGTGGAGTGCTGCAATCAATTTGTTACGAAGCTCAGGATTATTACCCACCGCAATACGGCCTTTGTATCGGATGACCCCTGAATGGAAGGAGTAGGAAGAGGTATTATCAGGGGGAGAAAACAAGAATTGTTCATATAGAGGCTTGAAGTGGTCATCAGCCAAATAGCTATCAAAGACTTCTTGGATCCAGAGTGGTTGTACTGCTGAAATAGCAAGCAATTGACAGAATTTCCTGGAAAGAGCATCAGCCACTATGTTTTCTTTCCCCTTCTTGTATTCAATTGAAAAGTCAAATTCTAATAACTTAAGCATGAGCTTGTGTTGAATGCCATCAGCAATTCGCTGGTCAGAAATGTACTTTAAGCTTTGCTGATCTGTCTTGATGATGAGCTGGTTGCCAAGGAAATAATGCCTCCAGCGTTTTAACGCTTCAATAATAGCTAGAGCTTCTTTTTCATAAGTAGAGAGAGCAGCATTTTTGGGACTGAGAACGGTGCTGAAGTAAGCTATTGGTCTCCCTTTTTGCAGAATGACAGCTCCTAAGCCTGTACCCGAAGCATCAGTTTCTAAGTGAAATGGTGCCGAGAAGTCTGGAAGGGCTAATATCGGAGCAGAAATCAGGGCTTGTTTCAAGGTATTGAAAGCTTTGTCCTGAGAGGCAGTCCACTGAAAAGATCCTTTCTTTAACAAATCGTGTAAGGGCCGGCAAATAAGCCCAAAATCCTTGATAAATCTACGATAGTAACCGGCAAGACCCAAGAAACTGCGCAGTTGTGTGACTGTGGTTGGGGTTTCCCATTCAGCAATGGCGCTGATTTTGGCTGGATCAGTAGCAACCCCCTTGCCCGAGATTATATGGCCCAAGTACTCAATGTGGAATACTGCAAAAACACATTTGCTCAATTTAGCCACTAAGTGGTGTGTGCGAAGCAAAGAGAGTGTAACCTGGAGGTGATGTAAATGGTCAGCCATAGTGTTACTGTAAATGAGTATATCATCAAAGAACACTAAAATGAATTTCCTAAGGTGTGGAGCAAAAATGTCGTTCATCAACGCCTGAAAAGTGCCAGTGGCATTAGAAAAGCCAAAAGGCATCACCAAGTATTCGAAGTGACCATAGTAAGTTCGAAAGGCTGTTTTATGGATGTCCTGCGGATGCATTCGGATTTGGTGATAACCAGATCTCAAATCTAGCTTGGAAAAATTTGGGCCCCATGCAATTCATCTAGCAGATCCTCAATGACAGGAATTGGGAACTTGTTTTTAATTGTTTGAGCATTTAATCTTCTGTAATCCACATAGAGCCGCCATGAATTATCCTTTTTCTTGACTAAGATAGCAGGGGAGGCATAGGGGCTCTGACTGGTTCTGATCACCCTGGAAGCCAACAGCTGTTTGATTTGGTTCTCCATCTCATCCTTTTGAGTATGAGGCACTCTGTAAGGGCGCACATGAGGGGGAGGAGAGTTTGGGAAGAGAGGGATCCTATGATCACATTGGCGATGAGGAGGTAGCTCAGAGGGTTCCTGAAAGACATCAGCGAATTGGTGAAGAATTTGTTGCACTGAAGCAGGAATTGGTGTAGAACCTGTGGCTGTGAGTTGGAGAGCACAAGTGTGGAATAGAAATCCAGTGGCGCCTTTGTCCAACAGACTTGAAAGATCTTCAGGACTGATTTCTTTTAACTGGTCCACGCCAGGGCAAGTCTTGAAGGTGACCAGTGATTCACCATGTGCGGTAATTGAGAATTCCCCCAGAGTAAAATTGAAAGAGATAGGGCTGTGAAGAGCTAGCCAATCACATCCTAAGATAACATGGTGATTAGGAAGATGGAGCACACGAAATTGATGTTGAAAATGATGCCTTGCGATACTGAAGGAGCACTCAGGGATTATTGAGTTAGATGTCAGAGTGCCTCCCCCTGCAATAGTAATACATTTATCCAAAGCCGGGCAAATAACACAATTAGCTTTAAGGGCGAAGGCTTGATCCATAAATGATCCATTACTTCCGGAATCGATGAGTGCCACTGTAATAACACCTCCAACTGAAATTGTGACACAGGGAGACGTAGAAGTGGGGAAACTGCCCAAAGCTTGTAAGGAAAGGTGCATAATTTGGTCTGTAGTTTCCTGGGTGTCAGGCTGCTGGGCCACATCCAGATCGTCAGGATGCTCTTGTTGAAGCTCTGGGTCTTGTTGTTCTCCCTGAAGCATGTTGATGAGTGGAATCTTGGTGCATTTGTGACCGGGCACCCATTTGTCCCCACAGCGCCAGCACTCACCAGGTTTCCTCTGCCGAACGGGTGGAGTGGTGATATTATCCGGTTGTCGCTGGCCCAGAGTGTGTGGAAGAGGAGGTTTCCCGGGAAACACAGCTGGAGTGTTGAACTTTTGAAAAGTTGGAACATAGGACTGGTATGGCTTTTTGGGTGGGTGGCACTGCTCCAAATCCTTCGCTAGCCAGTAAGTTTCAGTTAGGGTAGGAGGACGCAACGGTCTCAATTGGTACTTAATACCATCCCGGAGGCCATTTACAAAGCAACGGACAAACCACATTTCAAAAATTGCAGGATTTTCTTCAGAGATTGTAGCCATAAGTTCTTCAAACTGTTCGGCATATTCTGACACGGTCATGGACTGTTGTTTCAGAGAATTGAATTGTTCCACTAGTTGGTATGCACTGTGACCAGAGAAACGATGTGTTATCATGTCACAGAACATAGCCCAAGTAGGAGGATTCTGAAGAATTTTGGAGCGGCGTAGCCAGACATCTGCTCTTCCAGTGATGTACAAGAGGGCGAGAGAGAGTTTATATTCCTCAGGAGTGCCTGTCATCTGGAAACATTTCTCACTTTGCCTGATCCATTCCACGGGGTTATCGCCATTGAAACGAGGGAAGTCGAGACGGGGGCCCTTGGTGATGGATTTGAGAAACTGAGCACGCATGTCAGTTTCGTAATCCTTAGTATACTGGGTCCAGGGGTCTCTAAGTGGCCCGTGCAATACAGAGGAAGGGTTGTTCCCAGCTGTGTCCACATCCTGAGAGGGAAAACCCAGAGGTGCCGAGCGGCGAGCCGGATGTTCCGGACGCTGGAACTGAACTCTGCGCGTGAGTTCCTGTTCATACGCTAGTCGCTTGCGCAGCAGCTCCAATTCCGTTGCTTTTTGCTGAGCAGCAGTAAGGTCCGACTAGCCCTGGGCTGGTGTTGGGTGCGAATCAGCATGGTCGAGAAAGGGAACAGAAGCACCCGGAAGATCAGCAAGGGAGCCAGGCTTGAGAGTTTTCAGAGCTGTCGTGACGCCGAACATCTGTTGACTCAAATCCTCTAAAGCTTTGTGGACACCTTCGAAGGAGATATTGAATTGGTCTTGTCGGCTGGTAAGAGTCTGCAGATCTGAGCGAATCACAAGGATGTCTTGCTGCGTGTCGAAGACATCTTGCTTCAGAAGTTGGAACTCAGCCATGTGGTCGTCCCCATCAACAGAGTTCTTGGTACCATGACCCATCGCCACGAACGGAACAACGGAGAGGGGATTTTACCACTGGATAACCAGGAACTAGGCTCCGTAGTCCGATCCTGCCGCTACCTCGCGCCCGCGCCGCCGATAGTACACCGATCAGCGATAGACTTGGGGTTTTACCACCTGCGAAATGTTTGCGGGCAACCAATCCACGCTACTGATCTGCACTCGAACGAGTCACCGCCGCCGCGCGCCACCCGCAAGAACACACCGCCGCCAGAAGGGAGGGATTGGGTGGGATTTTACCAACTCCGCCAGAGCCAACCACGCCAAGTCGCCCACCGCCGCCAAGGAATGTGCTGCTCTGATACCACTTTGTCAGATCCTAATTGCAATCCAAGTATCGAACACAGGAATTGGACAAATCAACTTCGATTTGGGGATTTCTTCCCAGATTCATCCAGATATATGTATTGTATATATTGTTCTAAAGCTTAGCAATTCTCAGAGATAATGGAACAGGGCTACAACCCAGCCCTTTAGTAGGTAGCAGCGTAGCTAGGAATTAACGATTACCAACTCATTTAACGGAAAGCATGTTGGAAATATGCCCTAGAGGCAATAATAAAGTTGTTATTATTCTATTTTCATGTTCATGATTAAGTTTATGTTCTATGCTAGAATTGCATTGGTTCTTGAATATGAGATTCAGAGGAAAACCTAATTGCATGTGTGGAATAATAAACACCATTCAGATCCCTAGTCAGGCCTCTGGACTAGCTCATGTATTGTTGATGATCTTGTTTTCCTGATCATGGGCATTGTTAATGTAACAAGGATGCCGGCAATAATGGGAACACATTGTTAGGGTAACAATGGTGTTGGATAGACCCCCTTATGAGATACTGCGAGATCACTTCGTGAATATGTTGTCAGTATCTTCTCATGATGTGTTAACGTTTACTTGCGTCCTTAGACCATGAGAATATCATAGACCCGGATACCGGATGGTTGCTTTGGGGTCATCAAACGTTACTCCGTAACTGGGTAATTATAAAGGTGACTTCCAGGTACACCAGAAAGTATATCGTGGTTCTAGATATGTCAAGACTGGGATTTGCCCATCCGGTGATGGAGAGATACACTCTGGGCCCACTCGGTATTACGGTGTCCAGCATCGCCTGGCCAGGTATTGTGACTAAAAGGTTAGTCACGAGGATACCGGAATACGGAAATGAGAAAAGAGTACAAACCGGTAACGAGGATAACTAGGTATGGTGATCAAGGAATTGATCACAGGGATACCGTCAAAGTCTCGCCTCGGGTTGTGTAACGTATCATGAGGCAAAAGGAATTGTATGCGACAATACAAGGTTCGCTCGATAAAGATCTTCGATGATATGTGGGAGTCGTTATGGGTGTCCAGATCCCGCTGACGATTATTGATCGGAAGGTGTCCCGGACATGTCCACATATACTCGAACCTATAGGGTCACACGCTTAACGTTTTAGCGACATTTAGGAATGCTACGATTTATGGAGAACGAGAGAGAAGGGTTTCGAAAGTGTTTCGGATGATCTCGAAAGTGTTCCGGGAGGTCCCGGATGGTTCCGGTGATGTCCGAAAGTGTTCCGGAAAGTATTGGAAGGTTCTAGAAGGTTCTGGAAGGTTCTAGAAATTCTAGAAGGTTCTGGAAGGTTCTAGAAATTTTAGAAGGTTCTAGAAGTTCTAGAAGGTTCTAGTGGAGTTGGACTCCAACTCCAACAGGGTGTCCCTGCTGGAGTAGGACTCCACCTGCCTAGGGAGAGCTGCCCCAACCCCTATAAATAGAGGGGCAGGGCACCTCAAAGAGCATCCCAAGCAGCCCCAGAGGCAGCCCTAGTCCCTTGGACTAAACCCTAGGCCGGCCATCTCTAGATTGGCCACAGCCTTCTTTTTCTCTCTCTTCTAGATTGGATCTAGTACAGCTGCCGGCGCGCTGCTGCTTCTCCTTCTCGTAGATCCCCGCTGTTCTGGTGTGCTGGTCCACACAGTACCACGGTGTCGCTGATCCGGTATGCGTGGATACCTCGGAGACGTCGTATACTTCGGCGTTTGATCGGGCGAACTATTCACGAGGAGATCGCTCTCGCGGCTGGGAGGTATAACCTAGCTGCGGGAGTCTGCGGACTTCATCGACATCGGTCAACTTCTCCGCTGCATTGACGTGATCCTCGAAGGTATGATATCGTTACCTACACCTCGATAGTGTTTCTTGTTTTGGTTTGTGCGCGGAAAAAATTTGTTTTGCGTAGCGCGTTCCCCAACAAAGCATAACGGTGACAAAACTGGACTAGCTACAGGACTGATCTCAGCCGTTGAGCGAACGTCAACTGACGGTAGCGAAACGGGCCTTCAGTTTTTGAATTCCTCAACACTTGCGCTTGCTACTTCTTCAGACAATTTCGGCAGCGTGCTGACAAAGAACCCAATCGAACCACCAACCATGGATGGATGGATTAGATTAGCAGGGTATGGGTAGCAAACGAATCGGCAACAAATCGCACGGAAAGAAATAATCATTTGTGTTTTAATTGCTCGCAGCCACAAAGAAGAAAAATTAATCCCCCGAGAGAAGAAAAAAGAGGAACTCTTAGAACAATCCATCGAACCAAGCGAGGGTTCGCTACCAAGAAAAGAAGAAATCAGAGGCCTGGTTTGCTATGATCTACTGCCCTGTCACCGTCAGCACGACAAATTGCGAGAAAGAAAAGAACAGCAAAAGGAACTGACTAGGAAGGGAGGCAAATTTTGAGAAATCAGAGAAGAAAGACAAACAAGAGCACTGACCGGAGGAAGGAGTAGCAGTCGATCTCCGGCGCGGCGGCCAGCGGCCAAGGCGAGGGGAGGGAGTCAGGGGGAGGAGGCGGGATCCATATGCGGGTGGACTGTGTACCGTAAGCTCCACTGCCGCTTGCCGCCTGCCGCCTGCTTCCGGAAAGGAGGGAGGGGAGCGCTGCCGCGGAGCCCTCCTGTGTCACCTGAGAACGCTCAGAACCCGCCCGGTTTTAATGTCCTAAATAAATGTGTGTTGGTTTGCCGTTGCATTTGGCTAAACTTTAGGCAAACAGGTTTATGAGCAAGCATTTAGTTATACCTATAAATTTAATGCGTCTGACTTTTATTTTTTTCCGACCTATATGGCAGTGACTGCCGACAAGGACCTTTGTCGAATAAATATTGCCATTTGGTGGAGCTTTTTTTTATTTTTGAGGGACATAATTGAATTTCTAAAATGTTACATAATTTCATATAAAGAAGTATGATAATTTTCTAGAGGCTTGTGGCCTTCGCGGCCCTCCTAAACAAGGTTTCATCCAAGCATACGCTCCTGATTTGGTGTAAACGGGTGCATATCTATGATAGCGTGTTTGTTCATATGCGCTTATTATATATCAGGTGTTTTTTAAAAGAAAGAATTCACTAAGCGTAAACCTGAAAATCTCGTAGCAATGAGACCGATGACAAAGATGCCATAATGATAGGGGTGGCTGTTTCAGCACACCATACCCATGATGTGTAGCAATGGTCCAAGAGATCGATGGAGAAAATTATGCATTATTTTGATGAGTCGTTGACATAGGTTGTATTTTTTTATTGAGGCAATTGCCTCAGTACCACTAAGTGAGCTACAAAACTCCAAAAAACCACTCAAACACTATACCTATCCAAAATACCACTAACTTCGCTCTCCATCTCTCCAAAATAGCACTCCCGTTGCATTGCCTCTTGCTCCCGTTAGTCCTGTGCCCCAAATCAGACTTCAATCCCTAATTTTTGCCCATCTCATTCTCCCCCAATTGCTTGCTCCGGCGGCGCACTCCAATCCCATTGCCTCCGGTGCTCCCCCGATCCCGTCCGGCGGCGCGGCGGCGCCCCTCCCGAGCAGGCCAACGGCGGCGCGGTAGCCTGCCCTCCCGAGCACGGGAAGCTGCGGCGCGGCGGGCTCCCGAACAGGCACGGCGGCCGGCGGTGTGCGGCGGCGTCCCACGCAGGCGAGCAACGGCAGGACGGCACGGTGGAGTTCTTCCCGTTGTTGGCCGCGAGAATGCTAGCTGAAGGAGAGCAGAACGGCCTAGTCAACACCTCCCCCGCCTGAGCAGCTCGGCCAGTACATGCAGGAGCCGCCGCTTGAGGTTCTCTTTTCTGTATTGTTATGCTTAGATCACGAATGCAATTGTATAGGTATGTGTAATTTGGATTGCTCTATATTGATTGTCAATAGCAGTGCCAATTTCATCATAGAATGCTTGCCATTTCCCCTGTTCATTTGGATATGTTTCTTCTCTGTGGATAATAAGCAGCAATAAGTGGCAACTATATTGTTCTCTTGTAGTACATCTCGTGATCTTCCTGTTTGCAAGAATGATATAGCTAAAATTTAGGGCAGGTGTAACTGATGCACTAGCTTATTGTGGACTGGTGCATAAATACATAGAGGTTCAGATTTGAAAATCCGAGTACTGATACTAGCTTATTGTGGTTAACCAAATTGCATCATGGATTCGATAGTATTGTAATGTGTGGTCTATACAGATCAAGGGCCCAGCTAACACATGAAATTAGGTATGTAGAGCCTTTGATATACACTGTACTTAGTGCTCTCTCTCAATGGTTGGTTCATGTGTTTTTATTGCAGTGGATTTCACATTTGAAAGTAGGGACAAAAGAGCATGCCGATGGATGTGTTCCAAGTAGAAATGAGCGTTCAATCATATAGTGAGATTTTAGATGGTAGAAAATTGTATCGAAAGGGTAGAACATGGAGCATAGCTGTGGGTCGTGATTTCTCCATGAAGGATGTGAGGCGTGCTGTTGAGGGATATTACAATTTGTCTGATAGTCAGAGAATGACTGTGTGGTACTCTTCATTGGAGGGCGATATTATCCCTTTAATTTCTGAATCAGAGATACCACAATTGTTTGATAGGAACGTCGATACAAGGGTAGTGCGATTAGGTGTCATCATTGAGAGCAAGCATCAAAACTTTGGAAGCACTCCAAATGAGGTTTATCAGGAGACTCCAAGTGATGTATATCAGGAGACTCCAAACGATGTGCCTGCATGCACTTCAAGCTCTCAACTCATGGGTGATGCACCTATAGAAGTTCCTATTGCTGCTCCATTTTCTGCATGGCCATATCAATCCTATGAGGGTGAGTTCGAAGATGATGTGCCTATTGAACACAATGCAGAGGGTGAGGAGGCAATGGGAGAGGAGGCAGTGGCTCCCTTAGTCCACTTGAATGTGATTGAGGCAGTGGCTGTGATTGAGGTAGTGGCTCCATTGGGAGAGCAAGACGTTGACAATAGCTATGATCCACAATATGTACCAGGTGACGATGAGAACATAGTTACGAACATGGCTCCCACGTTCATTCATGATAGAAACAATCCGACATTTAAAGTGGGTGCCACATTTACTGACAGTCAAACTTTTAAGATAGCATTGAGACAATTAGCAATTAGAGAAGAGTGGCACTTCTCCACTGAATATAGTGAGCCAACTAGATTTCGGGCTCGCTGTTCAGATGATGATTGTCCATGGAGGATACATGCCTCCAAGTTGCAGGGATGCAAGACTTTCATGGTATCTTTACTTCTATGTTTGAGGGATTACATGTACTTGTATGCATGGAAAGATTCTTAATTATTGTACTCATATTTCCGTCTATTGGCATGCAGGTAAAGAGACTTCCTAGTGCTCATACTTGCGGTACAGCTAACAAACACTTGGGGAGAATGGCAAACAAGGATTGGATTGCTACTAGAGGGAAAGAGATGTTGAGGGAGGAGCCTACATTGGTTACTAAAGCTATGAAAGAACGGTTGGAGAGGGAGTTCAATGTCAAACTTGGATACAATAATGTTTGGAAAGGAAGAGCCCGTGCACTAGCTGAATTGCACGGTAGCTATCAAGACAGTTTTCAGTTGTTGTGGAACTTTAAGGAAGAAATATTGGCAGCCAACCCAGGAAGTGTGTTTGAAATAGATATCAAGACAGTTAGTGGAAAGGTATACTTCAACAGGTTGTCAAGCCATGCATTGATGGGTTCTTGGCAGGGTGTAGGCCATATTTGTCGGTTGACTCAACCTTTCTTACTGGACAATACACGGGGCAATTAGCTGCTGCAACTACTGTGGATGGACATAGTTGGATGTTTCCGGTGGCATTTGAGATATTTGACAAGGAGAATACAGCAAATTGGGAGTGGTTCATGAAACAACTCCGAGAGTGTATTGGAGAACCAAATGGGCTTGCAATATATACAGATGCATGTAAGGGGTTGGAGAATGCTATTTCTACGGTGTTCAAGAATTCTGAGCATAGAGAATGCATGAGGCATCTAATGCTTAATTTCACTAAAAAATACAAAGGTGATATACTGACAAATATGTGGCCAGCATCATGGACATATGAATTAGAGAAGCATGAGGCATTGATGGCAGAGATAGAAGCTGAAAGCCCAGCTGCAATGAACTACTTGAGAAGGGAGCATAGCCATTTGTGGACGAGAAGCAAGTTTTCAGCTACGTGCAAAGTTGAGTATGTGAACAATAACTTGGCGGAGGTGTTCAATAGTTGGATAAGGGAGATCAAGCAACTTGCAATCGCTGAGCTTGTTGACAAAATTAGAGAAATGGTAATGAGCATGCGAGAGAAGAGGAGATCAATTGCAGAAAGTTTGGATGGTACTATACTACCTAGCGTGATAAAAGAGTTAAACCAGAAAAGCAAGGGCTTGCACTATGGAGAATCAAGGGCAACACCTCTACTAGCTGAGATATCAAGAAATGGTTGGAGGCATACAGTTGACTTAGAGAAAAAGGAGTGCTCTTGTCGGCAATGGCAGATTAGTGGTAAGCCTTGCACACATGCTCTTCACTTCATATTCTCTAGAAGGGCCAAGCTAGAGGCATACGTTGATGATTACTTCTCAGTTGCAAGATTCAAAGCGGCATACGTAGATGTTCTCATGCCAATTAGAGGGAAGGCTCAGTGGCCCAAGATAGACCCAGGTTTCTTGATGCTTCCTCCCAAATTGACTAGAAGTGCTGGACGTCCGAGAACGAAGAGGATAAAGAACACTAGTGAGCCAAATCCATCTAGCAGACAACATCAATGCAAAAGATGTGGACAATTTGGGCATCGCCAAAAGGGATGCAAGGAGAAAGAGGCTGACTGAGATGGCGAGTCAATTCCTCCTCTACAACCCACCAAAAGGTAGTTTCTTGTATTGGGTTCAGTTTGCTAATATCTTTTAGACTTACATATCTCTTTCTTTGTGTTAATGTCCTTCTCTTGCAGGAAAAGGTCAAAAAAAACTGAAACTTCAGCTCCTCGCACACCGACTCAGCAAGGTACTCAAGCTAGTACTTCAAGCCCAATGACAAGGCAGAGGGCAGCAGCCATTGCAAGTACTTCTACACCTCCTTGTGCATCAACAAGGAGCAAAAATGCTGCTGCTAGTCCTCATCAAAAGAACAAGTAGTGCATCCATTATGATCTTTTGGACATTTTATATGGACTGTTCTGTACTTCTGGACTCCTCTTAGTTATTTTGGTCTGTTATGTACTTGTAAACTATGAACACTTGGACAAAGCTGTTGGTAATGTGGTATGTGGTCTAGTTATTTTGGTCTAGTAATGTTAAAAGTGATGTTTTGAATTGCTATTAACTTGTTGTGAAGATATTGCCAAATAGAGGCAAAATGCTGCTGATTTTTTGTACATAAAGAGAAGAAGAGGTGAGGATGAGATGGAACCAAATAGGGGAAGAGGTGAGGATGAGGTGATCAAGCAAGTGTTCATTGTCCTATGCTTCAAATCATTCTCAATATGTCCTTTTCTTTTTGATGATTTTTTGATCTATTCTCAATATGCCTGGAGCACGTTGTTACTTTTGTTGGCCATCTAAGAATAGAGAATTTGTTATCCATGAGAGTTCTAATCATGTCGTGCCACTGACTATTGAAAGTTTTTGGAATAGCCCTCCCACATTTTATTTCATAGCTGCGTTCGCAAATGATATCACTTAAGGTGATCCATTTGACATAGACATACACGGCATTTGTTAGTATTCCTAGTCCACAACTAACACTAATTATAAGTTGACTTTGAATGTTTGTACAGAATGGTGACAGGAAACTTTGTACTCAGAGTATAAAATGAGCACATAGCAGAACTCCAGTGAGTTCGTATAATTACATTTCTTTCTTTTTCGTTACAACTTGCAGCTTTGCTATGATGTATCGTAGGTTTGCAAGTACACTGAAATTAGATTACACATTCCAGCATAGTGTCCACGAATAACAAAGCGAGATTGAAACATGGGCAACACGCGAGGGATGATGTCGTGGGAGCCGAGCGGCAGGGGCTTTGATCGCGCCTCCCTGTTGAGCCGGGCGTTCTTCGCCACGTCGCCGGTGAAGAGCCGGTACCGGGCGTTCCAGAACATGGGCAACAGAACCGGCGTTCTCCGCGAGGAGTTTGAGCGATCTCAGAACCGGCAGGACGTTAACCTCAACCAGCCCCTCTAGAGCCTCACGACTGACGCCATGGCCGGCCTAGCATTCTCGTCATCCTGATTGCACCAGCAAGGGACCTTGCAGGCTCTCTCCACCTCGGCCGAGTCTGCGCCGGTGCCGTAGCCCAGCTGGCTGTCGACTAGGCCGTTCTGCTCTCCTTCAGCTAGCATTCTCACGGCCAACAACGGGAAGAAACTCCACCGTGCCGTCCTGCCGCTGCTCGCCTGCGTGGGACGCCGCCCGCACACCGCCGGCCGCCGTGCCTGTTCGGGAGCCCGCCGCGCCGCAGCTTCCCGTGCTCGGGAGGGCAGGCTACCGCGCCGCCGTTGGCCTGCCCGGGAGGGGCGCCGCCACTGGCCGGGAGCCCGCCGCGCCGCAGCTTCCCGTGCTCGGGAGGGCAGGCTACCGCGCCGCCGTTGGCCTGCTCGGGAGGGGCGCCGCCGCTGGCCTGCTCGACGGCGCCGCCGGACGGGATCGGGGGAGCACCGGAGGCAATGGGATTGGAGTGCGCCGCCGGAGCAAGCAATTGGGGGAGAATGAGATGGGCAAAAATTAGGGATTAAAGTCTGATTTGGGGCATAGGACTAACGGGAGCAAGAGGCAATGCAACGGGAGTGCTATTTTGGAGAGATGGAGAGCGAATTTAGTGGTATTTTAGATAGGTATAGTGTTTAAGTGGTTTTTTGGAGTTTTGTAGCTCACTTAGTGGTACTGAGGCAATTGCCTCTTTTTATTGGATTAACAACTACTATCCTGATTCCATCTCTAATACTAGTCTCAATCATCTCACTGTGTTGGTGTTACTATCAACTGGAACCAAAAATGCAACACATCAGTACTCTCTATCTCTCTGTATTCGGCCATGCCATCACCTTCTATGATGTCAACCTCTTCTTTCATCATCATTTTTTTTAGTTGTTCATTGCTGCTGACCAGATGTCCAAACTCAACTATTAGGCCAACTGATGAACCATAAACACCTTTTTATGAGTTCATAGTAGGCGGCGCTTCCGGACTGATTATGCTTAAATCCTCAGTTGAGCCAAGCTATAATCCACTACTTTAACCGGTGAAGACGCTATTGCTGATCTGAATAGAACTAAATCACAAAGGTGACCAATTTTATGGTATCAACAACTCTTCTCATCCCAAAATGCACATGTTTTTTAATCTTTACAACTATAACTATAATTTTTTATCATAACATTATTAACAAAATAAATAAAAAACTACATAACGTGAAAGAAAAGATAGACAATATGTAAGAAACTATGCAAATATGATAAAGTTACTTTTTTTTCCTGAAAATGATAATTTTACTTTTATAGTACTAGTCTAATATGGATTCACATTGAATTGTGATCAAACACGGCGACCTACATCTTTTTGGGTAGGAGGGAATAATTATCAGATGGTGAGGAGAGAGAGAGAGCGGGTAGGCAGCAGGCTCGTCTCCCCAACGGCTGACTCGCTCCAAGCTTCCAACCCACAGTGACAGCGACTAACTCGCTCTCCAGCTCCTCCCACCGAGCCCTTCCCTCTCCGAGAGCCGCCGCCTCCGCCTCCGCCTCCATGGATCCCGACCTGCCGTGCATCGTCCAAGCCCTAGCGGCGCTGCCCCCTTCACCGTCTTCCAAACCCCAGGCCCTCCCGGTCGCCGCCAGAGTCCAGCCGCCGCCGCCGCCCGCCGCCAGCTCCTCCAAGCCCCCTAGCCCCCGCCGCACGCGCTCCGGCGGCGCCCCGGAGTGGACCGCCGCCGAGACCCTTGCGCTGGTCGCCGCGGTCGCCGCCGTGGACGACGACGGATGGGCCCGCTCCGTCTCCGCCTTCCAGAAGTGGGCCATCGTCGCCGAGAACCTCGCCTCCTCCGAGGCCGCCGCCGCCGCGGGAGGAGGAGGGAGGCGTGGCAGGGGGAGGGCGGCCGGCGAGTGCAGGCGGCGGTGGGAGGCGCTCGCGGCGGAGTACGGGGCGGTGCGGCGCTGGGAGGTGCGGACCGGGGGCAGGTACTGGGAGATGGGCGCCGCCGCGAGGAGGAAAGCCGGGCTCCCCACGGAGTTCGACGCCGAGGTGTACGCATCATGGACGCGCTGATCCGGGTCGAGGAGGCGCTCCTCGCGGATGCCGGTGGCGCCAGGGGAGGAGGGGAGGAGGAGGGCTTGGTCGGTGCCGGTGGTGATGGTGACGGTGCTGAGGTGGGAGAAGAGGAGGGTGGTGAGGTTGGGGTTGGAGAAGAGAAGGATGAAGCGGTGGAGGAAGACGATGACCATAATGAGGGAGAGATGCAGGTGGATGGTGGAAATGCGGATGCGTCTGATGATTTGGTAAAACTCTTCTACCCTTTTGCGTTCCATGTTCATGTGCCTCATATGATCCACGTGTGGATTGGAATTGTTTAGATGTTTCAATTTGGCAATCGTGTTATGTTGGTGATACTTGATGGTACAGTAGTAAAGCCCTGCAACTTATGTCATATATAGATACTTTTGTGAGTCTGCAATGCAATCGCGCGGCATTGCAATGATACAATGCGGAAAGGAATTCTGGAAATGAGAGGATATGGTATGGAATTATGGATTAACCGATTAACTCGCCACCGTCATGTACATTATCTATCAGATGATTTGGCTAATGGAGTATTTTGCATGTGAACATGGTTTCATTCTCCAAATGTAGGACCTAGAGTTAAGGTGATTTCTTGTGATATGATATAGTTTTGTCCTAGTCCTTTTCTCATCATGTCCACTCCACTAGCTGTCCCTCATACTTTGGCGGGGACTACAGATCCTGGATGATGATAATCCATATTCCACAATCCTGTGCATATAGCTTGTTACTTCCTTTTGATGTCATAGGTTTTCGCATATTAGGATGTATATACCCTTATATTTCATCCTATCCTAAAGAGAGAACATTTGTCATCACTTTACTGTATGTACAATTATCAAGCACTTAATCATCCCATAAGTTTCATGAAGTGGGGTTTTCATTTCAATGCCACAATAAGGTGACTCCTAACTGAGGATATTTTGCTTTGATAAAAGATGTGATTATATGATTGTGAAGAAGTGGCAAACCTATATTTGGTAACTAGTTCTAGCTTCTGGATGCTGGAATTATTTTATGTTAGTTTCAGAACTATCATTTTTGTTTGGATCCATGTGAAACTGTTTGATTCAGCACTTGAAATACAAATTGTTAGCATAAACCATTATTTCATATTCCGTGTTGTCTTTGTAGGTTGATAGAAATTTCTGATGACACAATATATACCAAGAGTATAGGAACTTCTGATAATATAATGCAGGTCATATTGTATTGGTTGAAGGCCATTACACTAACATTGCCTTTTTTGAGCATGGACATTGCTGTTATATAGATAATTGCTTAAAAACCTGCTTTTGTGTGGTCCATTGACTTTACAAAAAGACCTATGAGCAGACAGGACGATGGTATATGTTTAGCTATCTTATGTCCGAATGAGTTGTTACCTGAATATTCAGATTCATATCATTTACTACCAGCTAGTGTTAATTCTTTTTTCTGTCATGTCATCATTTTGCTGCCACCTTACTGTCTCTGTGTTCTGTTTGTCTAGAAGGCTGCGAGACGGAAAAAATAACGAGCCCAAAAAGAGCCAAATCGATGCATGGGAGCTAGCCAACAAGTTACAGGAGAATGCACAGCATATCCATATGATACTAAAAGGAGAGGCCGTTGAAGATGTTGTTCAGAACCATGCTCTTGCCGATGCGATGTCACCTGATACAATGGAGACCACTCACCAGACAGCCGACGAGCTGATCAAATCGCTAGGTGGGCTCCTGAGCTACTTGAACCAATTCACTGATCTGATCAAGGAAAACGGGTTCGAGGATGTTGTCGGTACGAACTGATTTGTGCTAGGCAGGTTTCCTTTCAAGGGTTAAATCATGCTGCCCAATCCTCATCTTTGCCCCTCCCCTTCTCTGTAAATATGAGGGCGCTGTAAGATGCTTCTAATCAAATGATGTAGGTTTTTAGCAGACATTGATGCGTGCGTTCGCATCACTATTTCTCATGGTCTCATCACCTTTATGTTTTCAGAGCCATTGGCTGGATGAGTGTGCTTATCTGACTGGATTTCTTTTCACTCGACCCCAGAATGCAGGTAGTGAAATCACGCTTGGAAGTAGTGTCGTGCTCTGCGATGTAAGTAGAGTATACAAGTAGTGGTCTAGTAAGGCTAAATTGAGCAGAGCAAGAGTGTTTTTCATCCCTCCCTACTCCCCGGGTATAACTCCAGACTAACTTTGGTGGTGAAATCAGTCGAATTTTTGGGACGTCAGATCTCCATCAACGATCCTGCGCCTTCGCCATCCCTTCCTACCCCCATGTGCCGCCACCGGGCTCCCCTCCGGTGAGGCTTGCTGTGCGACGCGTTACCCAGTCGTTGCAACTGTCTCCGGCGGAGTTGAGGGGAGGAGAGGGCAGCCAAAGAGGCGGATGAAGATGGGGGAGGGGGAGGGGGAGAGCGAGGGCGAGAGGGAAAGGAGGCCCAAGAGGGAGGAAATGAAGTGGAGGATTTTACCTTGTTCGAGCTCAAAATTTAACCATGAAACCTGCCGCGCGTCCTCCCCTCGAATCCAATCCAAACAAAAACCGCGGCAACAAACATTTCAGTAGGACGAAGCGCTCTTCCCCACCTATTCTTAGCACCTCGGCAGCGGCGACACCCGTCCTCCCTCACCGCGCGCGTCTCCTTTTCTCCCCGCCACCTCCTCCCTCCGCGTCCCTTTCCTTAGCCCATGCACATGCACTACGCCATTGCCTAGGCGAGCCTTCCCCACCACACGTACGTGCGGTCGTCACCGCCACCGCCGGCCCCGCCCCACCGCGCGCGGGCGCGCGCAAGAAGCCCAGCCCCGTCCAGCGGAACGATCGAACGAATCCCGCCCCGCACGCACGCGCGTGCACGTCGCCGCCGGCCACATGGCGCGGCCGCGGCCGCCCGGAGGCCTCCGCCTCGCCTTCGCCGTCGCCGTCGTCGTTGTTGTCTCTTGTCTTTGTCCTGCCGCGGCGGCGGATGACGGGGACAGGACGGAGGGCGACGTGCTGGTGGCGTTCCGGGACATGCTGCGCGGGTCGGACGGCGCGCCGCCGGGGCCGCTGCGGTCGTGGGGCACGCCGGGGCCGTGCCGGGGCAACCTCTCGTCGTGGTACGGCGTGTCCTGCCATGGCAACGCAGCGTGCAGGGCCTGCAGCTGGAGCGGCTTGGCCTGGCAGGCGTCGCGCCGGACCTGGGCTCGCTCGCCGTGCTCCCGGGCCTCCGCGTGCTCAGCCTGTCCGACAACGCGCTCACCGGCGCGTTCCCCAACGTGTCTTCGCTCGGCGTGCTCAAGATGCTCTACCTGTGCCGGAACCGCCTCACTGGCGTGATCCCGGACCACACGTTCCGGTCCATGCGCGGCCTGCGGAAGCTGCACCTCACCGGCAACGATTTCTCCGGCCCCGTGCCCAGCTCCATCACGTCGCCGCGGCTGCTGGAGCTGTCCCTCGCGTACAACCGCTTCGAAGGCCCGCTGCCGGACTTCTCGCAGCCGGAGCTGAGGTTCGTCGACGTCTCCCACAACAACCTCTCCGGCCCCATCCCCGCCGGCCTCAGCCGCTTCAATGCCAGCATGTTCGAAGGTATATATGTAGCCAATAAAATCCCTTCTTGTTTATTTCCCTTCTAGGCAGCAGCAATCGTTTGATCAAAACCGAATCAAAAGGCCGATCATGTATCGCTAGGATTAGTGAATTCTAAAAAATCGGACGGAGGAAACAATGTTAGTGCTTAATATCATGCATGCAACGAAGCTAATTAACGTTCTTGACCATCAATTGATTTGCGAAGGACTGTGCGTTTATCTGCAGGTAACAATTCCTGTGCGGCAAGCCACTCGCCGCGGCCTGCGACTCCTTGTCATCGCCCACCGGCATGTCCACCCTCGTGACCGTCGCCATCGTGCTCATCGTCCTCGGTGTGCTGCTCGCCGCGGGCATCGCCACGGGCGTCCTCGGCCGGCGGCGGCGGCGGCGGCGGCGGCGGCGCGCGCTCCGGACCGACGGCTCGGAGACGCTCAGCAACGGCGAGCAGACGCCCTCCAACCCGAAGCTCCACACAGCACCGGCCGTCAACATCAGCCAGGGCGCCGGCGCCCCGGCGAGGCGAGGGCCGCGGCGCGACGAGCACGGGCGGCTGGTGTTCATCCAGGAGGGCCGCGTGAGGTTCGAGATCGAGGACCTGCTCCGGGCGTCCGCCGAGGTGCTGGGCAGCGGAACCTTCGGGTCGTCGTACAAGGCGACGTTCCTGGAGGGCCCGTCGGTGGTGGTGAAGCGGTTCAAGGACATGAACGGCGTCGGCCGCGAGGACTTCTCCGAGCACATGCGCCGCCTGGGCCGCCTCGCCCACCCCAACCTCATCCCCATCGTCGCCTACCTCTACAAGAAGGAGGAGAAGCTCCTCATCACCGACTACATGACCAATGGCAGCCTCGCCAATCTCCTCCACGGTAACAAAAATTAACATCATGCAGATCTGATCATCGAGGAAAATGTTTGGAGCTGAAAATGAATTTGGTTTTGATTGTTGATATATAGGTGGTCGTGGATCGATGTTGGACTGGGGGAAGAGGCTGAGGATCATCAAGGGGGCAGCGAGGGGGGCTGGCGCACCTGTACGACGAGCTGCCGATGCTGACGGTGCCGCACGGGCACCTCAAGTCGTCCAACGTGCTGCTCGACGGCGGGTTCCGGCCGGTGCTGAGCGACTACGCGCTGGTGCCGATGCTGACGGCGCAGAACGCGGCGCAGGTGATGGTGGCGTACAAGGCGCCCGAATGCGTGGCCGCGCAGGGGAAGCCGTCCAAGAAGAGCGACGTCTGGAGCCTCGGTATCCTCATCCTCGAGGACGCTCACCGGCAAGTTCCCGGCCAACTACCTACGGCAGGGGCGGCAGGGCACCACCGACCTCGCCGGGTGGGTGAACTCCGTCGTCACGGAGGAGCGCACCGGCGAGGTGTTCGACAAGGACATGGCCGCCGGCGCCAGCAACGGCAACGAGGGCGACATGTTCAAGCTGCTCCAGGTCGCCCTCGCCTGCTGCGAAGCCGAGATCGACAAGAGGTGGGACATCAAGATGGCCGTCGCGGGCATCGAGGAGATCAGGGAGCCGGAGCCCGCCGGCGACTCCTCGTCGTTGACGAGCGACGGCGAACCGCGATCATAACTACGTACCAATCCAACGTACGTACGTCATCAAAAGCTGGAAGATCCTAACTAGATACCAACGCCATCAAGAGCTGAAAAACTGATCAAACTGAGAACGAGGATTAATTGATTGATTGCATGCACGCAATCATGCATGCATGGTGAAACTCTAAGGCATGAGCGGGCCGGATGGTGAAACTCAAAGCATTGACGTGACGAAGAAACATATGCATCTGAGCCGGGAGAGTACCAGAGTTTTTGTGATGTGATTTTCATGCCTGATTTCGAACGTGTAAATTGGTTTAGCTTGATTCGCTGCTTAAGAAGAAGAAAAAGGTTAAGCGCGGCAATGTTAGTGTGTAAGATTACATTGATTCCTTGGCGTAATTTTCTCCCTATCTTTGGCATACATATTATGTAGAAGTTGGTTGTATAAAGTAACTTCTGAAGTATGGAACTTGTTCATAGTGTCATATGCATGTAATTTCAAGCTGGCCCGAGTGTGTGAGCTCAATGTAAGAGTTTAGAGAAGAGAATTGATGCAACGCAAATTGTATTCATCATGTACGAGTGTTACTTATACATGTACAAGAGTTAATCAGCACTAACTAACTCTCCTAGTCTCCAGTTAGTGGAGGCACACGAATAGGATCGACATAACAGACCCTATGACATGCACATGCACGTTAACACCCTGCCGCAGGCTGGACGTTGCCTGAGGTGACGCATAGGCTGGTTCTGAACTCTTCAAATGTCGCTGTTGTTAAACCTTTCGTGAGTACGTCGGCGAACTGAAGACTCGTCAGCACATGAAGAACACGTAACTCACCAAGAGCCACCTTCTCTTGGACGAAGTGGATGTCCAACTCAATGTGCTTTGTGCGGCGGTGATGAACGGGATTGGCGGAGAGATAAACTGCTGAAACGTTGTCACAATAGATAATCGTTGCTTTGTCAACCGGAGAGTGCAACTCGGACAAGAGCTGACGCAACCAACAACACTCGGCGGCGGCGTTTGCAACTGCACGGTATTTCGATTCAGCGCTGGAGAGAGAAACCGTGGGCTGCCTCTTCGATGACCATGAGATGAGAGCATTGCCAAGGTAGACGCAGTACCCTGACGTAGACCGGCGTGTGTCGGGGCAGCCAGCCCAATCCGCATCAGAATAGGCGACGATGTCCGAGGTTGGGGAAGACGAGATGGTGAGACCGTGCGACGACGTGCCGCGGACGTACGGAGTACAACGCTTGACCATAGCGAGATGAACATCCCGTGGGTCATGCATATGCAAGCACACCTGTTGAATGGCATAGGCGATGTCGGGCAGCGTCATGTGAGGTATTGCAGTGCACCGGCCAGGCTGCGGTACCTGGAAGGATCATCGATCGGCGAACCCGAGGCAGAGGATATCTTAGGTTTTGTGTCGACGGGCGTTGATGCTGGCGTACAGTTGGACATGCCTGCCCGGTCAAGCACCTCCTCGGCATACTTGGACTGCGATAAAAAGAAACCCTCTCGTGTGCGAGTCATCTGGATGCCGAGAAAAAAATGGAGCGGCCCCATGTCCTTCATCGAGAATTCGGACGTGAGGCGGTTGATGACGAACTGCAGCAGCGTCGTGGAGGAAGCCGTAAGCACGATGTCATCCACGTAGAGCAAGAGGAACGCCGTGTCAGCACCCCGCCGTACGACAAACAATGAGGAGTCGGAGCGAGTGCTGGTGAAGCCGATCGAGCAGACGAAGTCGTGGAAGCGCGAGAACCATGCGCGTGGTGCCTGCTTAAGCCCATAGAGAGACTTGTTTAGGCGGCATACGTGGTGAGGATGTGCATTGTCGACGAAGCCGGCCGGCTATTTGTCACATCGAGCTGGTGCACGGGCCACTGGCGAGAGGCTGCGATGGCGAGGACCGTACGGATGGTGCCCGTCTTGATGACCGGGCTAAAGGTTTGGTCGTAGTCGACGCCAGGACATTGCGAGAACCCGCACACCACCCAGCGAGCCTTGTACCTGTCCAGCATGCCGTCGGCGAGATACTTGATCCGGAAGACCCACTTGCCCGAGACCACATGAGCACCGGAAGGGCGTGGGACGAGGTCCCATGTGCGGTTCTCAAGAAGCGCCGCGTACTCTGCCTGCATTGCTGCTAGCCAATTAGGGTCGCGAAGAGCTACCCGAACAGACTTCGGGAGCAGCGACGGAGAGGTGGCAGTAGCAACGTTCGAGGCATAGCGTGGATTTGGTTTGATGACACCCGCGCGAGCTCTAGTCACCATCGGATGCGGAGCCGAAGTAGACGGAATGGGCACGGTCAGCACTGGAGGAGGAGCCGCGATAGATGCGAGCACGGAAGGACCAGCAGGTGCAACAGCATCCAGAGAAGTAGGCGCACTGCGCAGAGGGCACGCTACGGGCGTTGCGGAACAGCCACGTGATTGGGCCGTGCAGATGCCTGACTCTGGCACCAACGGTGTGGCGTGAGACTCAGTAGCGCGTGGTGAGGCACCAACCGACGAGGGCGGGAGCGAACCAAACGATGCGGGAGGAGCGGCCCGCACGACCCGTGGTGCGGGAGATTGCACATCGCGTGGTGCGGTGAAGGGCGCTGCTTGCCCGACGCGAGGAACCAGCGTAGCGTCAGGCGTGGCCGCCGAGGCTGGCTGGGAGGAGCATGGCGTCGGAGCCTGCTGGAATGGAAAAACAGTCTCATCAAAATAAACATGTCGTGAGATGATTATCCGCTTTGTGGCTAGGTTATAGCAGCGATAGCCTCTGTGTTCCGGTGGGTACCCAAGGAAGATACAAGCAGCTGATCTGGGCACAAGTTTATGGTCAGCTGTGGAAGCGAGGTTAGGGAAGCAAAGGCAACCAAAGACCCGAAGACGAAGATAGTCAGGCCGCCGGTTGTGGAGAAGCTCGTAGGGAGAAGAAAGAGCTGAGGCTTTCCATGGACGCATGTTCAAGAGGAACGTGGCGGTGGACAGAGCTTCAGCCCAGAAGGTGGGAGGCATCCCAGCATGAAATAGAAGGGAACGAACGCAATCATTTAACATCAGTAAGATGCGCTCAGTCTTTCCGTTTTGCTGTGATGTATACGGGCAAGATAGGCGAAGCGCAATGCCGTGTAGGGAGAAAAATCGATGCATGGCGTGATTATCAAACTCACGGCCATTGTCCGTTTGAAAGGAAACAATTGGACGAGAAAATTGGGTTTGAACGAATGCCCAAAAGGTGGTGAGAGTAGCTAGAACGTCGGATTTACGCTTGAGTGGGAATGTCCAGACATAGTGAGTGTAATCATCCAACACCACAAGGTAGTATTGATAACCGGACAAGCTCACAATAGGCGAAGTCCAAACATCACAATGTAACAAGTGGAAAGGAACCAAAGTACATGTTGTAGAAGAAGAAAATGGTAGACGAACATGTTTTCCTAAGTGGCAAGCATGACAGGTATGGCTAGCCGATTTATTACATGAAAAGCGATAATAGGAAAGAGCCTTGGCAAAGAAGGACGTCCCGGATGGCCGAAGCGAGCATGCCAAAGATCTGCTGAGACTATGGTGTGGAGAGCATGTGGTGGGGACGGCGGAATGACTGGATAAAGATCACCGGAACTGTCACATCGGAGCACCACCATCTTGGTTTTGAGATCCTTGACAGAAAAGCCAAATGGATCAAACTCGATAGAAACGGAATTATCACGAGTAGAGCACGTATGGAGATTAAATTTTTGACAAGGTGGTGTGAAACAAGAACATTATTGAGAGCAAGCGGTGTAGAAGAAGTAGGAATAAAAGAGTTGCCGACGTGAATGACGGGCAAAGATGCACCATTCCCACGACGATCTGAGAGGAAGAAGGGTAGGGATGGACAGAGGAGAGTGTACCAAATGTGGAACCCATATGCGAAGTCACTCCTGTATCAAGGAACCAGTCAGCGGAGCTTGACGCAGGGTTCTCCATCGAGACGTTGGCGAGGGCAGCTAGCAGCGCCGGATCAAGTGAGGGCGACGCAGGCGCAGGGGCCTGGGCGTACGCTGCCTGAGGCACGCCGTTGGGTCACGGCCCCAGAATGCCTGGACTGGCCCCGCGCCACTGAGTAGGCCAAGCCTAAAAGAGACCAGCCCACGGGTTGCCGGCTAGAGGCCAGGGAACCGTCGGTGGGGGAGCAGCACGAGTCGACGTAGAGCCGCCGTTGCCACCGGTGTGGGAGGAGGTGCCGCCACCGCTCTTTTTCTTCTTCTTCTTGGTGCCGAAGTTGGAGCCCGAGGCCTGCTGTCCGCCGCCTGAAGAGGAGTGTTGCAAGCCCTAAGGAGGAGGGATGCCGAACGCAGCGGCGCCGAAGGTAGTGGCACCGAAGGGAAGGCCGTACACGGGGGTGGGCGTGGTGAAGTACGGAGCAGCGGGAGCTTGCTGCGCCACGAGGGCCGTGTTCATCTGCGCCGTCTGAGCCAACTGGTGCTCCTCGAGAAGAAGGTACGACCGCACCTTAAGGAAGGAGGGCAGCTTCGGTTGCATCGTGACATGAGGGATGAGATGGCGGAGACGGGGATTGAGGCCGCGCAGTACGTTGAGGACGAGGTCGCGATCCTTCACCGGCGAGCCGAGCTCACGAAGAGTATCGGCCATGGTCTTCATCTTGGTGCAATAGTCGATCGCAGACATGTCACCCTACAACATTGAGTGGAAGTCGTTGGCGATGTAGATGGAGCGCGTCTCCTTGTTGTCACGGAAGAGGTCCTTGACTCTGCGCCAGAAGATGTACGCGATGTCGTTGGCGTCGGAAACGATCCTGTGAATTTCCTTGGTAACGGTGTTGTAGAACCAGAGGAGAATCACAAAGTCGTTTTGGACCCAATCCGAGTCGCCGCCTGCCGGCGTGGTTCCATCAACGTGATCGGCGAGGCCGTACTTGCCGAAGAGAACGTGGTAGAACTGGCAACATTCCAAGTAATTGGCCTCCGCGAGATCGAGAGCGATTGGGATGTGGGCATGGATGTGGATGCCGTTGATTTCTTTGGGGGAAGCAGGGGTGGTTTGCACCATGGAGCCGAGAGCCATAGGGGAGGAGGGCTCGAGGATGAGTCGCTCATGGTGCATAGGAGGAGAGGAGGACGAGAGCAGCGGAAAGATAGGATCTAGGAGAAATCTGATACCATGTAAGAGTTTAGAGAAGAGAATTGATGCAACGTAAATTGTATTCATCATGTACGAGTGTTACTTGTACATGTACAAGAGTTAATTAGCACTAACTAACTCTCCTAGTCTCCAGTTAGTGGAGGCACACAAATAGGATCGACATAACAAACCCTATGACATGTACATGCACGTTAAAACTCAAATTAAGTCTCAAATGTGAGCATATATATGTGGTGATGGGGTGTGTGCGTCCACCGTTATATATAATCTTGTAACACCCAAAAAGGGTGCCTCAAAAAGTCTATGCTTGTGCATATCCCCTCTCGACTCCCTTACCACCTCCTTAAAAACATCTAACGAAAAACCTGGAGAGAAAAAAACACCTCCCCAACAAACAAATTTAGATGTGGTAAAACTTATTCTTAAACCAACAATCCCACACCCTGCCCGCCGCCTCGCAAATTCCTTTGCGCACCTCCCATCGCATCTCCCTCGTCCTCTCTTTATTTTTGACTTCAAGCAACTGCATTAATCAAACAACGGTTACATCCTCAATCAGGAGCAACAGAATAAAATTTGGTGGATCATCTATCCAAACAAGAGAAGACATCACCGCTCTCTTAGCTTGTTCATGTGCCACGGCATTGGCCTCCCGAGGACAGTGTATAAAATTAAGTTGCTTTAGCTAGGTGCATCACCAGTAGCTTTATTTCTTCAATGATGCGGCGATGAAATTGCCACATTCATCATGGATGACCGTCCTCGTCGCTCCAGCTCCTAGCCCGGCTCTCATCGATCATAAGCTGCATCAACATTCTCTAAGTTTTATGTGCCCCTCTGTCGGCTTCCGCCACCCGTGCTTGACAAGGCACTCGTCCCTGGAATTCCAGCCAGCCCTTCACGTAGTTCGCAACTAGGGCAAAATTGCCATCACCGTATGCGTTGCCGGTTGGACAGGCTCCCCATTCACATGCTGCCGCCGTTCCCACCACAAATACCAGGCCCCGACAGTCACCGCTTCCTGCAGATCATATTGATTTAACACTGGTGACTTCCTGACTTTTTTCTTTTTTTCGAGAAACCTCGTTCCTGCAATTTCACTATAGAAGAAAAGAGTCTGTGACATAGCAAGTGTTCAAGTGCCACTGCGGCCACTCGTCCTCTTTAGTTTTTCTAGTAATTCGACAAACCATGGATGCCGCCACTAGCTCCTCCTGTATATATGTCGCCTGGCCTCGAGCTGCAGCTCGGATGCGAGGAGGAAGAGGCGTGATACAGGCCACAGCGGAGCGTGGTCGAGAGTGGGGGAAAAGACAGGGGTGCGTGCGAACGATGGATGCAGGCCGAGCACCATGGCGAAGGTGTTAACGAAGGTCTGACGACGCTCAACCGAGCGTTCCGGCGGAGTTGACAACGACGAAGGCTTCAGTTTTTTGTGGCAGTATGCATGCATCTTTTATCCGCACGGTTAGTCTCTAAAAATAATCCGCTAATTGGGCCAAATCGTAAGCATTGGGCTTAAAGTTTTGAACTACGATGGGCTTAGAGTTTTATTTACTTTCTCCAAGGCACTTAAGGGTCCATTGGTCGCAAGCCACAGAGGGCTTCTTTTTTCAGTTTTCTTTCTTTTTCTCAAGGCGTGCGTGTTGAACATAGCTAGAGTTGATTAGTCACAAGCCACAGAGTCCTTTTTTTTTGTGTTTTTCATGAGCGGAATTCTTTGTCCTTCTATGATGTACCCATGCCAGGAATCACCAACTACCACTGCAACTGCAAGTTGCTCAAAATAGACACAATACCAAAAATTTCCAAGATTTCTCTTCTCCAGAAAAAGAATTCCAAAATATCAAATAAAACTTAGAATAGCTAAACAGAATGGCTATGGTACTTACCCCTCTAGTTTTAAGCATTTAAAAAATATTATTCTCCTTCACTATTTTATACTCCCCACCTTTCTGACTTGCATGATGATTAGTGGATGGTAAGAGGCATATGTAAAGTGCATTATCACACTAATGGTTTAAAAGAACGGAAAATTTTCAAACATGATACATTACGAACTTTGTTAACAACTACGAACTATCAATATAACCCTCAATTATCCTGAACAAGATTCGCTTCTCTTCGAACATGTCTTTTTTCTTCGACGTCGGTGATACCAATGGACGTGGCCGTGTAGATTTTGGTTTCAGCACGACAAGCGGAGATGTGCTCCCTATGTGCTTTGCGGTGGTGAGCTCAAAGTCACCGGGTCGTGGATGCGATGAATAATGATAATGATGCGGCTGGTAGTGCGGAGGGTGCGTCTTTGCTTGTGTGTTGGGCTTGATCGGCTTTTTTTGGTGTGTCTGTTTTCGTTTGGCATTACTCTAAATTTAGTTTAATTAAGTGGCTTATTCGTTGTAAGATGCTGATTTTTTCTTTAATTAATAGAGCTTTGTAGTGATTTTTGACTTCGGTTTTTTCATAAACTAGGACAGGACCGTCCTACTTTTTCGTGGCTCTCGAAGAAAAATACGATAACCGATGAGGTTTAATACACATCATTCACTCTGAAGACAAAAGAAAACCTCAATTATTCTGAAGAAGAAAAGGTATAAAAATTCTATTGCAATAGAAATAGAAGGATCCAGGCGCTTGTTTTGGTTAGGCTAGATTATAATGGTGCAGAAGGGGGGAAATGACAATGTTCTACCTCGATTATTTTGTGGATCAAATCACAACAGTATAGATTAATCATATAGAGATAATGCGGACGTATAACAAAATACAAGGCCACTAGAATTGTAAAACAAACACAATTGCATTGGAACATCTAATTATGCAATCAGGCGGTCAATTTTAGGGGTGGGCATATTAACCCGAAACCTAAAAATCAAATCCACTGAACCAAATTAACCGAATTATCGGGTAAGTTGGTTTTCAGGTTTAGGTTGGGTTCTAATTTTTGTGCTATTTGGTTGCGAGTTTTAACCTGTGTTTGACTTCTCAAAATCTGAATAGACCGAATAACCCGATGTACATCCTTTGTTTTTTGAAAATAATGGCAGGAGCACTACCCATTCATTTAAGTAGAAATTTGAGAATATATACAAGATTTTACAGGGTTTGCCTCATGGCAGTACTCTCACAGATGTTTGCACGCCGCTAGTTGAGTCTGTTCGACTATCCGGTTCAAATGCACTATGTCGGTAGGCCATATGCCATTGTGAGATTTCGTCATGTATCAAGAGGGCCACATCCCGAGAGCAAAGAGCCTTGTTTTGGAACACTCGACGGTTTCTCTCTTTCCATACTCCCCACATGACATAGATCAAGGTGCCGCTAAGGCGTCGGCGGCATTCTTTGTTTGTGCCTATGAGGCATGCATCCCACCAATCCGCGATATTTTGGTGTGCTCTAGTGGGTACAATGTTTGTAATGTTATGCCAAGAGCACACAGTCTTCCAAACGTCCTGAGTGAAAATGCATCTCCAGCATAGGTGAGCCACAGTTTCCAGGTGCGATCGACAAAGCAAGCAGGTTGGGTTGTTTGGCCATCCTCGAATGGCGAGGTTGTCGGCAGTCAGTATACGGTTATATAGAACAGTCCAGGAGAAAATTTTGCATTTTGGCTCAGCGTGGGCGTACCAAATCTTATCAGCCCGAAACGATGGCATCATCCCCATGAATTGTGCCGCATATGCGGTTCGAGCAGTATATAATCCCGAGGCTGTCCATCTCCAAGTGACCACGTTCTCCGCTGTCAGGTCAAGCGTGCAGTCTTGAAGCCAAGTCCAGAGATTGATAAAATCGCGTAGCTGCTCTGTGGTAGAGATGTTCTGGAGGGCTCTAATCCAGTTCCCGCCCTCTTAACTCCTTCTTGACCGTCTGATTTCGTCTTGTTGCTTTCTTGTAAAGACTGGGAACTCTATTTTTGAGTGCAGTTCCGCCTAGCCAGCAGTCATGCCAAAAAGAAGCCCTCTCCCCATTCCCGATCGTGATGACCGTGCATGCATTGAAAAGGTCTTTGTTTGAATTGTTGCACGGCAAGGTCGAACCATGCCAAGGTCTTGATTCATCTATCCAGTGGAACCAAAGCCATCTCAAGCGTAGCGCTCTACCAAATCTTGAGAGATCGGGGACGCCCAGGCCGCCTAGGTGCTTTGGTCTGCAGACAGTCTGCCAATTAACCAAGGAGTGTCCCCCGCTTGTGTGATCTCCATTGTCAGCCTTCCATATGAATGCCCTTCTAATCTTGTCAATTTGCTTGATAGTTCGTTTGGGGGTGTTGAAGATTGTGAGGTGATATGTAACAATCGAGGAGAGCACTGATTTGGCGAGGACCACTCTACCCGCTTTGTTGAAGTGTTTTCCTTTCCATCCTGATAGCCGTGCACCCACTTTATCAATCAAAGGTTGGTATTCAGCACACCGTAACTTTCTTGTATGTTGTGGAAGTCCCAAGTAAGTGCAATGAAAGGATCCCAATTGCCCCGGGAATGAGTTGGTAATTGCTTGGTGGTCGTGGTCCTCGCATCTCACCAAGTAGATTTCAGATTTGGCAATGTTTGTATGCAGTCCACTCGCGTTTCCAAAACAGGACAAAATCTATTCTATCGCCTCGAGTTCCTCACAGTATGGGTTGATGAAAATGCCCACATCATCCACATAGAGAGAGATTCTTGGTGTAGAAGTGCCGGGTCCAATCGGCTTGAGGATGCCATTGTCTGTTGCACGCCGGAGGATGGATTGGAGCGGGTCGATTGCGATGATGAATAGCATTGGGGAGAGAGGATCTCCCTGCCTTAATCCACGGGCATGACAAATGGGCTTCCCGGCCTCCCGTTTAAGAGTACCCTCAAAGATGCCGTGGATAGGAGCATGCAAATCCATTCACGCCATCTTCTTCCAAAACCCAATTGTGAGAGTACCTCAAGAAGATATGCCCAGCTTACAGAGTCAAAAGCTTTAGAGATGTCGAGCTTAAGGAATAACCCCGGGGTCTTTGTTTTGTGTAGCTCCTTGATTGTGGTTTGGACTTGGAGGAAGTTGTCATGGATGCATCTTCTCTTTATGAAAGCATTTTGATTTGCGGACACCAATTCTGAAAGTCGTGGTGCAAGTCTGTTTGCAAGTAATTTGGTGAAAATCTTGGATATGCTGTGGATTAAGCTTATGGGCCGGTAGTCTCCAACCCGTTCAGCGTCACTCTTCTTTGGTAGGAGCACGATGTTTGTGGAGTTTACAAGGCCTAGACAAGAACCTCTATGTTCAGCCATTTGGCAGATGGCAGTTAGTAGGTCTCCCTTGATGATGTCCCAGCACACTCTAAAGAACATGCCGATGAAGCTGTCTGGACCTGGCGCTTTTTCCTTTGGCAGTGAGAAGACTTCATGTTTGATTTTGTCTTCATGAAATTGGTCGTCGAGACCGAGAGGTCATGCGCATGGTATCCTAACTCTTGCCAGTTAAGCCCGATGGACCTACTCTGTGTCGTACCCAACGTGTTGTTGAAATGGTTGAAGAGCTCGACTTTCTTCTCCTCCTCAGTAACTGCGATGCCGGTGGTGCTCTTGAGAAACTGGATAAATTTTTTTCATCTTCGACCGTTGGCTCGGAGGTGGAATAATCTGGTGTTCACATCCCCCAATCTGATTGTGGTGAGGCGGGCCCTTTGACACATCATTGTCTTATTGATGGTGGCGAGGCCACAGATTCTTTTTGCCATTTCTTTAGGGCCTTCGCCGTGCGCACTAGTTTGGTGTGCAACCTGCGGATGTCATCATGCCCATGCACATCCTTAGCCCATGCTGTTGTGACCACCTCTTGGAATCCCTCCATCATGGGCCAATAGGATTCAAAGCGAAATCCCGTCTTCACGTTGCGGTTCACGTCCCCGAAGAGAAGCAGCGGTGAGTGGCCCGAGATCATTGTCGGGAGTGCTTGTAGGACAGCTGTAGGAAAGATCATCTCCCATTCATCTGTGCAGAAGAACCGATCAATCTTGGTTAAAATTGGTCTATCTCGTTCATTTGTCCATGTAAACTTTCTTCCCGATAGGCGAAGCTCTCTCAAGTGGAGATAGTCGAGTGTGCTCTTGAACTTGCCAATGAGGCGACGGTTAAGTTGCGAGTTGTTCTTGTCTGTCGCCTTATATATTAGATTAAAGTCCCCGAGGATGAGCCACTCTAGACGCATACTTCCTCCCAATGCTTTGAGATCATGCAGGAAAAGAGTCTTCTCATTTTCTCCTTGAGGGCCATACACTCCTGTGATGCTCCATTGTATTCTTTCACAATTCATTTGTAGTGTCGCCGAGATTGAGTTTGTAGTTTGCATGAATCCAGAAAGCGAAAAGAAAGCGCTTGATACCGCTAAAATGATCCCCCCTTGTGCCTGTCGCTCGCAGGAAACCAAAAGTATCCGCAAAATCAATGCCAATCGTATCGATGATCGTTTGGTGGTCAATGGTTTGGAGCTTGGTCTCTTACAAGCACACAACCGTGCTGCGTGAGTCGGAGATCATTTCCTTCACAGAGGCACGTTTTGCTGGTGTGTTTAATCCGCGCACGTTCCAGCTAAAAATCTTCAGGTTTTGTTGTGCCATTGGAGGAACATGGGCGGCAACAGATGAGTGGTCTGATAGTGTTTGCGCAGTGGTCGACTGGACGCATCGTTGCTGATGGTGCGCACACTGATGTGCTCATTAGCAGTCAGACGCGCATGCACAGGGAGTTGCAGAAAACACTCACTGGGGATCATCACATAACAGAAACGAAGGTTCACAAGGGACGTAGCAGCAGTGGTACGCGGGACGCGTCCTGGACGACGTTCAAGGAAGCAGAAAACGATAAGGAAAAACAACAAGCAACACTTCTTCAGCGATGACGAACTTCTGACATTGAGGCCTTGTATCATCAAGGTGACGGAGACGTCTAGTTGTTCCGCGCGCGCAGCCTATGCCACTGCCACCAGTGGCCGCGGTCCCTCGTTGCTTTCCTTCTGCGCAGTTCCTCCTCCTTTCTTCTTGATCTTCCTAACAGTCTTGACGAGATCGTCAATGGCTTTGATGGCTTGGTTGGACAGTGACCCCTGGAATAGCTTCACGTAGAGGTTCACCATGTCCTCACCGAAGGGGTCTGTATCAGCCAGGATTCCCAGGCATCTAGCAAGCAGTTCTTGAGCACCGCGCGTGGAATTGAGGCCGCTGTCAAGGCATGCCGCAATCCTCCCACTGCGGTGGACTTCTATGTCGCGCACGATCTTCTCTAGCGGGGCAGCGAGGCGTGAGGGGATAACATCAATTAGAGGCTTGCTGATGTTCTTGGTAATCTTCGTGATAAAGGCTCCCAACGTGCATGCATCCTCCACCTCTGGCACGCTCGTCCCGGTGGTTTCCAGTAAGCAAGAATGGTGCAACATAAGTTCCTAATCTATATCACTTGATGTTTCCATGGCCAAGGCCAAATGATTTGTTTACACTTTCGATTGTTGATTCCATTTGATTTGTTTAAAGAGAGGAGGCATTAGGCATGTATGTAAACTATTACTTTAGAGAGATACTGAGTTACTAAATTTATTGAGAAGTTTTGATTTGTTCGGTTTTACAGGTAGCAGAATAGATTGAACTGAATTATTTCAATCTATTTAGTTCAGATTTGAGTTTGGATAGTGGTAATTTGAGATATCTTTTTACGAAAACCGAAATAAATATAACTCGAATAAACGAAACCGAGTTAACCGAAAAAACGAAATGCTCAACCCTAGTCAATTTCAGTTGTTCTGTTAATACCGTAAGTCAGAATAGGTTGTATTCGTACTCACAACACTGCTCAACCAAGAGGGCAAAATATTTTAGGACTTTAAGCTACTCCTACTATAACACCCATAGATCCACAGTGGGTCATTTGTGCGCAAGCTCCATCGAACCATTTCTGCAGCAAGTTCCAACTTGAACGACGGAGCTAGCAAATCAGTATATTTATGTCACGCCGGGACTTTTTTAGATAATAGAAAAAATTATACTCTCCGTATAGTCTAATTATTACAAAGTTATTATAAAGTTTTAGCTAAACAGCTTATACAGTCGTCTATACTTAGACATATATCCCTTAGTAGCTAACTGTGGAAG